>VSMD01051471.1:28446-100823 GCA_008750895.1 Mirza zaza
GTCTCTACTAAAAAAATAGAAAGAAATTAATTGACCAACTAAAAATATATATACAAAAAAAAAAAAATTATCCAGGCATGGTGGCGCATGCCTGTAGTCCCAGCTACTTGGGAGGCTGAGCCAGTAGGATCGCTCCAGCCCAGGAGATTGAGGTTGCTGTGAGCTAGGCTGACACTACGGCACTCACTCTAGCCTGGGTGACAAAGCGAGACTCTGTCTCAAAAAAAAATAAAAATAAAAAATAAAAAAATAAAATAAAGTACTGTAGGCAGGACGACGGAGCAGTAAAACGTTACTAGGGAATCAGAGTTCTGTTTGCAACCTTCTCCTTAACTTTCTATGCAACCAACCTCCAAGCACCATTAATAATAAAACAACTCTAACACCAATGCCATAAAGAGAAAATATGAAAAACATGTGATAGGTATATAGAATTTCAAAATCTTTAGGGCTACAAGGTCTGTGAGTACAAGCTGAGACTAGAAACAAACGAAGTATTTTTCAGTCATTAATACTTTATTATATTAGTACTGGATATATTATTAATTATTTTTCTCCTTTTACATATTATCAAATATAAAATGCAATACATACATACAATAGTGATTATTTTTTCTGCACCTCCATATACCTGCCTCAGAGCCCCCAGGGAAGGGCACTGGGCCAGGCTGGCCACATGGGTAGGAGGTGGTCATCACGAAACACAGGGAGTGGGCCAAGGGCTCCTTTATTCTCCTCCATCTGTTGCCAGGGGGTTGGGACAGTGGAACATCTAGGACCCCATAATCATTCTGAAGCACCCCGGAAGGTTAATATTATACCTAGTACAGAGCTTTGCGAATTCCAAGTAGGTGTTAGTAAGAGTCCTATGAAGTGGAGGGAACTGGGGCTCAGATGGGACTTGTTTCAGAGCGCCAGGAAAGGAATGGTGTTTCCATAGCTTCTCCGGCTGAGCTGATGCACTCCTCTCAGCGCAAGCGAAGGACCACGGGTGCGACGCAGGTGCAGCCGACAGTCACCATCACTTTCTCCAGCTGGAAGAAGACAGAGCAGCCCTCCCGCTTCCTACGGAGGACCAGTGTCTCTTGCTGGATGGGAACAGAGTTCATCGAGACATCTTCCTTGCCCTGGGCATTGACGCAGCTCAAGTTCCTACACCGGGCCTGTGTGATTTCTGAGGGGAACCGGTTGGGGTCCCAGTTGAAACTGCAGGGGGAGCAAGCAAAATCACAATGGTGAGGAGATGGAAAGGAAGGAGCAAGGATGACAGCTCCACAGCACTGGGCGCTCCCTAACCCTAACCCTAACCCTAACCCTAGCCCTAACCCTAGCCCTAGCCCTAACCCGTGCAGTGAAGCACAGGCTCTGGAGCCGGGTGGCCTGGATTCATTCCCGGGCCTCTGGCAGTTGCTTACCCACCCACCCCCAAGCCTCAGTTTCCTCAACTATAAAATGAAAATATTAATATACTGTTTTCTCACAGGGTTGTTGAGAACATTGAGTGATACAAATGCATATAAGATACCCCACTGTACAATGTTAGCATCCAACTCATGTTAGATCTTTTAGTTTATTTTTATTGGCATTATTATTATTACAAAGATTGTTTATCCTTTGCCTAGAGATGGAACATCACTAATAGGTCTCTCAATCTACAATCTACAGAGCTTACTGCCTGGAAAGATTTCCCTAGGTCTGTGAATCCAGTGCCTTCTCTCTGCAAAGTCAATCCAGCCAGCGTGCTCCTGTCCACGCCCCACTTGTGTGGCAAGTTAGGCAGCAACCCCAGAAGCTCTTCTCATTGTCCCTGGAATCTGTTGTCCTATTTGGAGAGTATTGGGGGGAGGGGTGCTTGGTGTTCTAAGAACCTGTATCTTAAGACAAAATTATAAAACTGTACCCTGATGGCCCCCACCTAGCATCCCACTTCCCAAACTGGCCTGTTTCTGCGCTCCTCCCTCACCCCTACTCCTGAAAGGGTAATGCCTAATGTGAGTGTATCTCCCCGAAGTGACGTTTCCTGGTCCCCCCGATCCTCATGCAGAGATATTTACGAGGGCTGCTTTTAAGAATCCTCTCTTCCAACACAGAAAAGAACTGTAGATTCCAACCTAGGACTGCATGAAGCAGAAAAAGGCACAGAGTCCATGAGACTACAGAAGCAAAATATTAGGACAGTCTGACCACCCGGGTGGACCCAGCCCAAAACAGCAAGAACAGTGTGAGCTCCCGGGTAAAGTGAGATTTCCCTTGTGGAGAGTGAATGTGAGGGCTTTCCTCTGTTATTTTTATATATATATATATATATATATATATATATATATATATATATATATATATTCTAAATGTTCTATTTTATGATTAGAATGAATGAACATTTTTTTAATTTCAAAATATTAAGGGAGTACAAAGGTTTTTGTTACAGGATATATCCTATAATGCTGAAGTCAGGGTTTTCAGTGAAATTAACATATTCTTCGAAAGAACATGAAGATCAGTCTCGGTGTTGGCACTTACGTGTAATCCCACGGGGAGCTGGAGCGGTTCTGGAAGCTACGTCCCACGGGAACACGGTGGTTTTCATTGACGATGCGAATGTCAAGCTTCACAAAGTTGCCCCCCTCCAGAGGAGGGCAACTGTCGGGCTTTGGGAAGGCAGCGTTCCAGGCTTTGAAGGTTTTCCCAGCCGCCGCGTCCTTCAGACAGGTGAGCCCCAGCATCAACAGCAGCAGGGACTTGAGCTGGGAAAGAGAGGAAGTTGCAGTTGGTCAGAGAGACTCTGGCATCACTTGCTGGCAAGAGGTAACACGTGCCCTAGCTGAACTCAGCATTCTTTATCCTTTTACGGGATCAGGGCTTCTCTCTGCACCTCAGTTCCTCACCTGGAAATGGGAACACTCCTACCTGGAGATATCAGGGTGCCAAACTGAGAACTAAAACTCATTAGCCTGATGATTGAAGCTCTCCATGGTCCTAAACAGTCAGACAGAAAGACCGGGACTGGGTTTAAACGCTATCCCGGCTTCCTTGCTGAGCCTCTGATTTCTCATCTTTTGCAACTGGATGACATACTTATTTTATAAAAATATAAGCAAGATTGAATGGAATGTTCTATGGAAAGCACCTATAAATGTGTCTAACAAAAATAGAGGCTTAATAAATGATAGCTTTCGTTCTTATGTCCAACCTCATATCCCATGACTTCTCTAGAAAATCCTTCCTCCCATCCATCCCTCCATCAGGAATACACTGCCCCTCCTCTGTCTGTGGAAATCTTACCCTTCTGTCAAGGCCCAGCTCAGATGTGGACTCCCTAAGGTGGTTCAATCAGCGGTATTTTATTGTCTTTAAATCATAAAGCATTTACTATATAACACTCAAGTAGCATTTTTTTAATTGTCTGGAAACCTAGTAGTTGTGTTCATGTCAGATCTACACCCATTAGATTGTCAATTCCTATGGGAGAACTTGCATTTTATGGATTTTTCCATAAAAATTTTCTGAATGAATGAAAAAATGGATGAGTGAATGAATGAAACAAATGATACCGTTAAATAGACAATATAGTTAAGCTCAATGCATTAAGAAAAGCATTATGCAAAACCAGCTATAGCAAAGTTCCAATTATCCACGCTAATTGAAAGAAACAGCGGCACTAATGAAGCACACAACAACAGAGAATACAGAAACTATTTCTCTTAAGCTCTGGAACATACTTTTTTTATGTACTTACACTGAAATATCAGTTTATCTGGTGTGACAGGAATGCACAAAAAATGAAAGTGCTCTGTGAAGATCTAACTAAAAGAAGAGCTAAAAATCTCACCAGCTTCCCTTTGTCACGACTGTTCTTCGCTCACCCCACCGTTACCCTTCCTGGGTATGGACAAGGGCCATCACCAGCTCTCAGCATAATGCAGAGCAAGAGCGGAAGCTGAGCTGCTTTCATTCGCTGGGCTCGGTGTTGTTCAGGCTCACCGCCTCCATCAGTTAAGGCAGGTAAGGTGGTTAGACATATTGATTTAAAAGGCCCTTCTTTTTACAATTTGTAGATGCCTGAGGCCAGAAATGAAAAGAGTAAACAAAAAGGTCACGGTGTCAACTTGCTGTACCGAAAAAGAAGTTGAAAGCAAGGTTGACCCAGATCGGCCAGAATGAGGTTGATTTGCCTTCAGATAATCAATAGCCATCTGCTTTCCTGTGCCACGATCATCCATCCATTCAACATCTAGTTCTTCACTCTCTAGTGTGGTGGCTCAGGACACAGGCTCCAGAGTCAGAATTCCAAGGTCTGTAACCCGGTTCCAGGACTCTTAAAAGACAGGACTCAGTTTCCTCCAATGGAAAATGCATAAATGAGATGATATACACTTAAGGCCCGGCACACAGTGAGTATTCAGTGCCAGCGGCTGTAGTTAGGTCAGCAGTTTGCCAGTGCTACGCAGTGGACAAGATGGATGTGGAAGCCACCCTCATGCACCTTCTGCCTTGACAAAGTGCTATAAAGTTGTTTCCTTTTAAAATGCCAACTTAGGCCGGGTGCGGTGGCTCACGCCTGTAATCCTAGCACTCTGGGAGGCCGAGGCGGGCAGATTGCTCGAGGTCAGGAGTTTGAAACCAGCCTGAGCAAGAGCAAGACCCCGTCTCTACTATAAATAGAAAGAAATTAATTGGCCAACTAATATAGAGAGAAAAAATTAGCCGGGTATGGTGGCGCATGCCTGTAGTCCCAGCTACTTGGGAGGCTGAGGCAGCAGGATTGCTTGAGCCCAGGAGTTTGAGGTTGCTGTGAGCTAGGCTGACGCCACGACACTCACTCTAGCCTGGGCAACAAAGCGAAACTCTGTCTCAAAAAAAAAAATAAATAAAAAATAAAATGCCAACTTAGATAAGAGGGTCCTTCAGACAGCTTCCCAAGCCTATGAATCACTTTGTTAGGTTTCTTGAGTAAATTCATCCTTTGCGTTTTATCTTTCCTCTTCTGTATCATATTCACTGAATCACTTCTAATTTTCATTATGGAAGCTTTAAAGTAACTATACCTTGGGGTTATATGATTTAGCAATAATTACCATACTTCTAACACGTCATTATTATATTTTCTTACATATTCTTAGAGTATTTTAGGACCACTTATGCATCTCTTTAAACACCGGATTCTCACAACTACAGTTGTGAGACAGACAGAGCTGGTGTTAATTATCCCCATTAGACAGGTGAAGGAGTTAGGTCTGAGAGCAATACACAACTTGAGTGGGTTCACCAGCCTGCTAATGCCAGTCCCCAGACTCAAACCTAGGAGTCAGTGGTCAGTGCTACTGCCCTTGAAGGTCATTATTCTAATTGTCAACATTAATCTTAGCTTTTGTGTCACTAGAAGAGCCAAGCATTTTAAGAAACGTGACAGCTGTATCAGAATTGCATGAGTGTTGGGCCCTTTATCAGGAAATCAGATAAGGTCTGCAAATCACTCCTATTTGCTCCACAAAGCTTTTGATCTGAAACTGTAGATTTTAGTGGTTATGCAATACAGAGCAGGGGCCCTGATAAGGCTGTTGCTGGTTCTTAAGAATGATTCAGGCCGGTCGAGGTGGCTCACGCCTGTAATCCTAGCACTCTGGGTGGCCGAGGCGGGAGGATTGCTCGAGGTCAGGAGTTCGAAACCAGCTCTCTCCCAAGAGCGAGACCCCATCTCTACTATAAATAGAAAGAAATTAATTGACCAACTAATATATATATAGAAAAATTAGCCGGGCATGGTGGCGCATGCCTGTAGTCCCAGCTACTTGGGAGGCTGAAGCAGCAGGATTGCTTGAGCCCAGGAGTTTGAGGTTGCTGTGAGCTAGGCTGACGCCACCGCACTCACTCTAGCCTGGGCAACAAAGCAAGACTGTCTCAAAAAAAGAAAAAAAAAAAAAAGAATGATACAGACAGCACTTCTCAGAGGAGTTCAGAGCATTTTATAGACTTCAATTCTTATATGCCATCTATAAAGCAGGTGAATAGATATTGCTCTCAAATAGGAAACAGAGGCAAGAGAAAGCAACAGCTGGAGGTGAGCAGTAACAGGACACAAAACTTCTCAGCCTAGCTTTGCACCTCACTCTAATGGGAGCCCACTTGAGTGAACTTATACTGATCCTCTGCACTTTTCTGCAGTTTGTGCCCTCCCCATATAAGTATGAACTCCAGGGCCTGGCCAGGTTCTAGGTCCATGAGAATTTGCCTACACTACTTATTGAGGATGTCCTAAGTACCCTAACTCCCAACTTTTAATCCTATTCCAATACCTCTTACACCATCTTGTTTCTTGCTGACAACCCAACAGATTTCTTCAAAGAAACCAGAAATAGAAACAGCTTTGGAGGACAGAGCTACTCAACTGGTTTGCTTGGATGCAATGGCTTTAAATTCAGAAACCTTGCCTCTGCACCCTTCAAAGAGAAGCATACTGAACTTAGAGCCTGAAAACTTAGGTTCATGTCACAGTTCTTGTGCTTATGGTATCCAGGGATGTTAAATAAGTCAGTTAATTGAATTGGACTTTTGTTCATCTGTATAATGCAGAAAGTAATCCATCCCCATCCACTTCAGTGGTGAGAATGATGAGAGTCTCTGGGGTAACAATAATGCTAATATTAATAGCTAATACTTATGGAATGCTTTCTCTATCACCATTAGTTGTTGTATATTAGAATGGACAAGTTAACTAAAAGCTAAGCATGCACAGATCTGCTAATACAGAGTATAAATTCATTTATTCTCAATGATATCAGTTAATTCCCCTCAAAAAATGCCATGAGAGAGATGCCATTATGATTCCCACTGTATAATTGGAGAAACTGAGGCACAGGGAAGGTAAGTGGATTATCCAAAATCCTACACTTGGCAAGTAGTGGAGCCAGGTCTGTCTAACTCCAAAGTCTATGCTCCTAAATAATGTACTTTGCTGCATTTCTTGTAATCTCCAAAATAACATACAAATATAAAATAAAAGTACTATCATTGCCATATGTCATGGACCTTTTATCCAAGCTCTTTTAAGTTGCATGGCTTGTAAGGAGAAAAAAAGAGCAATTATCTAAGCCAATAATATGGTGCATGATTCCCTAAGCCCTATTCCTTTATGCCTGTACATTAAATTCTTCCCAGACCTTATCTGAATAATGCCAGGCAAAATTCCAAACCCTGAGTTGGGGTAGGAGGGAAGATTTCCACCACATTAACCCCCCTCTTTCTTCCAAGAAGAATGAGATGGTACAAAAAAATAAATAAGTAGCAATGAGAGACATGGGAAATCTCACTTCTCTAGGAGCTGTACAAAGTCAACATTGGGTGGTTTCGCTTCTTCCATCCAAGTCATTCCTATAGTGTTGGGGAAATCATTAAATCTGTTGGGACCCCAGCTTCCTTGGGCAAAATATATATGTACATATCCCCTAAAGGGTGGCTAAGTTCCCAACATGAGATAAGAGTTTTAGGCCAACCTAACTCTATAGCAGGTGGCCACAGGAGAGACCATGCCAGCTGTGATACCCAGGACCACACTCACTCACACTGCCTGGGCAAAAGCCATCGGGTGAGAGCTATGTTTTGCATCCCATTATAACTTTTCTAGATTTTTTTTTTTTTTCTTTTTCTCCACCAGGCAGGCGTTAAAGTTAAAGTCATCTCTGTTTTTTTAAAGAAGTAATTTTAAAAACACCCACGCATGCCTCATTGCTTAGAAATCTGCTCTTCTGAAATCCTAGACACGACTGGCCTTAAACCAGAATTCTTGCCACTCACCATAGCCATGCCTCGCAGGACCTCCACTGTCATTTTGCTCGGGTTGTTTGCTTCGTGCAGGAAGCTCTGTGGATATGTCTTCCTCCGTATGCCTGTATCAATGAGAGTACCTGTCGGTTTTATAGCAATCACTGCCCCTGTTTCGATTGACCTGCTTACTGTCTTGAAGTTGTGGTTGACCTAGAGTTACTGACGAATGCAGGGGTTTTTTTCCTACTCCACTTCCTGAAGGGGAACCAAAGGGGGGGGACCCTAAAAAGGGATGACAGGAAAAAAAACAAATCTTCCTTTTCTTCTACCCCACTTCAACCCCCATTGCCCTCAAATTATAGTAAAATTCTTATTTCCTGCAGAGATGAACCAAGTTACAGATTTTGGTCATGATCTTTTATGTTCTTCCACAAATTGCCAACTGCCTTGTCATGCACCCTACGTTCCACTTTCTAGTCATGCAATATGAATCATGATTGAATATTAATCGTTAACACTTACCGAGTGCTTTCTCTACCATTATCAGCTGTTGTACATTAGAATGGCCAGATAAGTCGTCCTTAGAGGAGCCTTACTGTTAAACCAGAGGACTATCTCTAGCTCTATTTTATGAATGGGAAAACACAACCAAAGAACTAAATGACGTCAGTGAGAGATTCAGAAATTATATCCGCAGGTAGTTTTGTTGTCTCCCTAAACTATTTTTTTTAACCCCATGGTTAGACTCCCAATGGTGCTTCATAAATAATCATTATTCATTGTGATGAAAAAACAAACTGTTTTCCCTCTGCTCTCACACCAACAACAACCAACACAAAAGACTTTTGTGGCCAAACAGGTGGGGATTTCTCCCCACCACCAAGCAAGCAATCAACCCCGCAGGGGACACCAACAGGGCGTCTTCTAATCTGATTCAATCCTGACACCTTCCACCTGGAGAGAGCATCAGACCCCACAGGTAGGCGGCCCAGTCCTCAGGCACCAGCCACAAGTCTAAGCCTCTGGGACTTCTGACCAACTGGCTTCAAGGTGGGGTTCCCACCACCCGCTCTTTAGGCTTGATTAATTTGCCAGAGCAGCTCACAAAATTCAGGGGAACATTTACGCTGACCAGTCCGTTCTAAAAGATATTGTTAAGGACAGACATAAACAGCCAGATGAAGACATACACAGAGCAAGACCTGGAAGGGTCCTGCACACAGGCGCTTCCATTCCTGTGGGGTTGGGGTGTGCCACCCTCCTGGCTGGTAGATGAGTTGTCATTACCTTCCTGTGAGCCTCCCCACGTCCAGCTGTCCAGAAGCTCTCGCTAATCCATCTTCCTGGGCCTTTTATGGAGACTTTGCTGGATGAGCATGATTGAAACATGGGCAACTGTAGAACATGATTGGACAAAAGGGCATGATCTGATATTCACAGATTGAGTGGGCACACCCAGCATGGCCTGTTTGTTCAGATTCCTCTTGGGTGTGGGGCAGGACCCCTTCCGAAATGGGGGTCTTATGATCTACAATCAGATCTACAATCAGACAGGGTAGGTCAAAAAGATTTTTTAATGGCCAGCTCCAAGACAGAAGGTGAGGGGGAAATTAGAGTATAATTTCAGTTTCTATAGTCTGCCTTGGGGAGAAAAAGGAGCAGGTGAATGAAGGGCAGAAGAAGGTCAGAGAGAGAGATTATGCGCTTGGAGGCCTGCTTCTTAGACCTAAAACGCCTGATATCTTCTGCAGTCATGGGCTTTTCATCCACATTGCTCCTGGCCATGGCTATGGAGTCCTCTGCTCCTCTCTCTGGAATGATAAGAAGTTTAACACATCCGTGCTCATAGTTAGTCTATCTCATGCTTGCTTATATGTGTTTTAGGATGGTTCTCTGGGATCTTCATAGATTTGGGGTAATTTTAGCCCCCCTCCACTCATCTCTACCCGCCTTCTTCTCCAAATAAACATCCACAAACACACAATCTAAATTAAAATGGTGTAGTCTTTGCAAACACAGATTCAAGTCCCCTAGCCAATCCTTTCCAGCCAGACTGAAGCCCCTGAGCCCATCTCGTTACAGAATTTTCAAGGCCTCACCCAGTATCACCTTCCAGGTACCCAGTGAAGCCAGCTATATGAAATCAAGAGCCAGGTTTTTGGGTTTGCTTGTGTCACTTGTGCTACCAAAGCAAAATATGCAATAGACCCTTCAATGTGTATGAAACTGAAAGACTTTGAGCCACTCACTTTCTTTAGTGGTCTCTTCTCCATTCAGAGCCACACCTCAATGCATAGAAGAATATACCAGCTCTCTTGAAAGAAGGAACAAGTACCGTTAAATCACTTTGTTTTTGTTTTTGTTTTTTCAAAGTATTACTATCGTTATTATGCCATGAGGCAGTATTTTATACATTAACTCAGCTTACAGTAGAAACATTTTATGTACAACTATAGAGTAACTGCTGCACAGATAGCTCCAACTTAAAAAATGGGTTGTAATTTTAAACTCCATTGAGTTGTATGATATATAAATTAGAAAATATTTTCTCTGTAGAAAATAGTAAAAATGATAACATTTCCCAAGTCCATTTAAGCCAAATAATAGCCGAGTACATTATATATTTACAAATACGATTTGAATTCTGGGATCCAGGAGAAACATTAGTTTCGTTTATTGAAACAGTTATGTTTTTCTTAAAATTAAGTTATGTGAAGTGAAATTCCCAACAATCTTCCCTATTACTCTTGATTTATGCCTGATTATTTTTCTTTAGGCTAACCCATAACCCACATCAAGGTTTTAGCTATTCCTTCCAAAGGACAGGTACCGTATCATTTAATCTGCTTGATAAGGTACCCATTCCATCCCAAATCATGAAATGTTCTGGTAGTAATACAAGCATTAAAGCATACTTGTAATTTGGGCAAAACCAGAATCTAATTAATTATAACCCACAAGGTATTAATAAATGTGGACTATCACCAAACATCTTCCGCTAATTCCCTGTGGCCTGATGGGAAACCATGAGGAACCAGGAGTAGACTGATAAAACTGACAAGTGGATCAAGGGATAAAGGCCAAGAGAATTCTGAGAACTGAGGGCAAGAAACATCTGGACAGGATTCAAGGATAGAACTGAAGTTCCAATAGAAAACGGATGCTGCCTCTAGGATCAGGAGTTGAGTTGGCTATGAGAGCCTCTACTGCAAGGTGATCAAGAAAACAGCAGTTAGAGGAAGGACGCGTGCCTGGCTTCTGGCCGGGCCTCTGCTTCCCAGCACCAAAAAAGAAAAGAAAAAGAAAGAAGAAAACAGCAGTTGGAGATAAAGACTGGGTTAAGTGAGAGAAACCATGTCCTAGAAAGATTTTAGTTGTTCAAACTGAATGAAAATGAGACAGACCATGTAGTTTTGATTTTCCTATCATAGCTTGTTCCAGGATTCCCAATACAGAATCTCTAGGAATTAAGGTGAGAAGATAATGCCACTCTCAAGCTCCTATGTGTTGTAGAATGTTTCCCAGAGAAATAATATCTGAGAAATCAGGTAGAGTATCATCTGGCCAGGGGCTACATTAAGTTCTTCAGTTCCCTCATATCAACAACTTAAAATAACCATACAGTTTGTCTTAAAAGAGTCTGTAGGCAGCTAAAAACCTTTCAATAGAGAAGCTGTCTAACAAAAAAAGCCACCTATATGGTGGCTTTAGGAACAAAGCCATAGGAGAAACTAAATTGAAGAATTCTACTAAAAACTGAATCTTACCCACTAGAAGTTAAGAATACCTAACTCAATGTAAGAGGATTTGTTGGGGCCGGGCGAGGTGGCTCACGCCTGTAATCCTAGCACTCTGGGAGGCCAAGGCGGGCAGATTGCTCGAGGTCAGGAGTTCAAAACCAGCCTGAGCAAGAGTGAGACCCCCGTCTCTACTATAAATAGAAAGCAATTAATTGGCCAACTAATATATATAGAAAAAATTAGCCGGGCATAGTGGCACATGCCTGTAGTCCCAGCTACTCGGGAGGCTGAGGCAGGAGGATTGCTTGAGCCCAGGAGTTTGAGGTTGCTGTGAGCTAGGCTGACGCCACGGCACTCACTCTAGCCTGGGCAACAAAGTGAGACCCTGTCTCAAAAAAAAAAAAAAAAAAGGAGGATTTGTTGGATTGCAGGGGAAATCACAAAGTAATCTTTATCCAAGAAGGAAGCAACACTGACCTTCACATTCCATGGTCACAAAGTTTTCCCCCTCAGGATAAAAAACAACTATCTTATCAAGATTCCAAATTAGCAACTGGCTATCACAAATTGAATCAACAGATCCAGATCATTATTTCACCTAACATTCATTGAGCACTCCTTAGAATGCAAAGCGTGTGCATTGCATTTGCAATGCAATACCAGGGACATGATAATGAACATGTGAGGAGCACACAGTGACGAAGGTGGAAGCCCTTCACGGACTGGTTCTGTACCACCCCTGATCCAAGCTGTCACCAGCTTTGAGAGTTTCAATGTAGCATTGGAACTGTCATTCAACACACCGACAGCCAATATCTACTTTTTCTATCAGTCTTAAAAAAAAGAAAAATAAAAGTAAAAAGTTTTAAGAAAATTAAAAAAAAAAAAAACAAACCTCTACAATCAACGCCAAAAGCCCACAGAAAGAGATACCAGAAGACTCTATAGCCTTAGAAATGAGTCACGCACAGCCTCATATGTGGTAAAATATTATAGTTTGTCAAACATCCAAATCAGCAAGATTTTTTTATACCCTACTTTGTGCTGGGAGTCATGCTATGTGTTCGTTGGGGCTACTATTACAATACAGTCTCTGCCTCTACGAGCTTAAAGTAGTTATAGGAAGCAAGTGAATACACATACACTAACCAGGAAGATAACATGAGGTTGTTGAGGATATTGATGGCATCAATGTACACACATTTAGTTCTACAAATCGAACTTTCAAGAGGTTTTATCCTCATTTAAAAAGAGTAAGTCAGGTCGGGTGTGGTGGCTCACGCCCGTAATCCTAGCACTCTGGGAGGCCCAGGTGGGCGGATTGCTCAAGATCGGGAGTTCAAAACTATCCTGAGTGAGACCCTGTCTCTACTGAAAATAGAAAGAAATTAATTGACCAACTAAAAATAAATATAAAAAAAATTAGCCGGGCATGGTGGTGCATGCCTGTAGTCCCAGGTACTTGGGAGGCTGAGGCAAAAGGATCGCTTGAGCCCTGGAGATTGAGGTTGCTGTGAGCCAGGCTGATGCCACGGCACTCACTCTAGCCTGGGCAACAAAGCGAGACTCTATCTCAAAAAAAAATAAAATAAAATAAAATAAAAAGAGTAAGCCTAATCAAGATATGCTGCCATAGCCTAGCAGTATATCTGCAGATACAGAAATTGATCCCTACAAGTGAGGTCCTAGAACAAAAGGCTAAAATAGCCATAACATGATAGTGGTCAGGTAGCAGGCTGTAATGTCAGTAAAATTATAGGCTGGATAAATGCCATCCATGTTCTGCAATGGCAAAACATTTAGTAAAACTATTACCATCAGTAACTAGAGAGGCAGATCTCATCAAACTTGTAGTTCTAGAGAAAGAGATTAGAAAACAGAATGTTAGTTGCATGCGCTGGATACTACTGTCTGCATTTGGCAAGGGAACACAGGGAAGAGGAGCTCAGGAAAGAGTTGTCAGGCTTACAAACCAAAATAAAAGGGAACGAAGAGGCCAGGCACGGTGGCTCATGCCTGTAATCCTAGCACTCTGGGAGGCTGAGGCCAGCGGATAGCTCAAGGTCAGGAGTTCAAAACCAGCCTGAGCAAGAGCAAGACCCTGTCTCTACTATAAATAGAAAGAAATTAATTGGCCAACTAATATATATAGAAAATTAGCCAGGCATGGTGGCACATGCCTGTAGTCCCAGCTACTTGGGAGGCTGGGGCAGCAGGATTGCCTGAGCCCAAGAGTTTGAGGTTGCTGTGAGCTAGGCTGACTCCATGGCACTCACTCTAGCCTGGGCAACAAAGCGAGACTCTGTCTCAGGAAAAAAAAAAAAAAAAGGGAACACAGAGAGGCCAGAAATTCAGAGCCCTGCAAGGTGGAAAAACACCCCAACTCCTTCTAGCCCTCAAGAGTAAAAGATAAGATTGAAAAAGCCTTTGAGGGAGAAATGCACAATAAAACATTTCAAGCAAATAAATTTCCTAAGGGCAAGAATCAGAATGAAGCATCTGGTAAACCCTTTTAATTGGATAAAAGGACTCAGAGTAAAAATCGTAAGAGTATGGTTCTAGTAATCTACAGTTAAATCAAGAGAGGAGGAGTTATAGGAATGAAAAAATAAAGAAATAGAAATTCTCTGGGAATTATGCCTCAAAAAGAATTGATCTAGATAAGAAGTTTACTAAGATTTTGAGAGAGCTCTCAAAATTAATCAGGAATGATTCCTCAGTGCCCCAACCACCAAGGAGCGGGAACTAAGGCTCTAAAAAAGATACGTTCACCAACACCATTTTAGATGTGACCAAAAAGAGTACAGGCGGGGAAAAAAAAAAATCTTTTTAACCACCCATGGAGGCCAGGCACAATGGCTCAAGTCTATAATCCTAGCACTCTGGGAGCCCTAGGCGGAGGATCGCTTGAGCTCATGAGTTCAAGAACACCTGAGCAAGAGCGAGACCCCTCTACTAAAAATAGAAAAAATTAGCCAGTCAACTAAAAATAGAAATAAAAAATTAGCCAGGGATGGTGGCTCACCCCTGTAGTCCCAGCTACTCGGGAAGCTGAGGCAGGAGGATTGCTTGAGCCCAGGAGTTTGAGGTTGCTGTGAGCTAGGCTGACACCATGGCACTCACTGTAGCCTGGGCAACAAAGCGAGACTCTGATAAATAAATAAAATAACCTCCCCTGGAGTGGAGCTAGGGACTGAAGTGAGCCCCTCCCAAGAAGCAGAACCAGGGTCCAGTCAAAGAACAGTCCACATTCCCTGGCCATGGGTTCCCACAAGGTCAGCCAAGCAGGATTTCAAAGGATTTGCTCTAAATCAACACTCCCATGCACTTTCCATTCTTTCTTTTTCCAAATGGAAGCGTTTATTGCTATTTTCCTGTGCCTATTCTACTTACTCAGACCTTATGCAATGAATTGGAGTACACCATTTAGAAACCCTAGACTTTGAGCTAGATACTGTGATCAGACTTTTGGGTTCTCTCCCTTGGGGAGGGAGCAAAGCTATGACGCAAGCGAGGATTGCCAACCAAGTATTTGGTGAACAGGAAGGTGGACGAGGGTAGACATCACCAAAATGCTGTTCTTCTCTACTTCTAGGAACAAAGGGGATTACGCTTTTCTTGCCTCCTTGCTGTGTGACTTACTTTGGCCAGTGAATTGTGAGTGGAAGTGAAGTGAGTCACTTCCAGGCAGAAGAATCTAAAACCCATGTGTCATTCTCCACGACCTCTTTTCTCCTGCCTCAGGTGGCCATGGAAATATGTGGGGAAATGACAGCATGATGCGCAGTGGAGCCTCCATCAGTCTTCATCTTTGAGTCTGCCTGGTGACCCACGCTGGAGCAGCTGAGCACGGTTGAGAAATAAGCCTCTGTCCTTGTAAACCCCTGGGATTCAACATTCTTACTGTTGCATATTCTAGTCTATACTGAATGACAGAGACATTAAAAAATTTTGCAGGCTTTTCTGTTTATTTTTATTTTTTATCAAATCTCTGACTCTGCATTAAAACAGCCAGTCAAACAATGTTATCAGCCGGGCGCGGTGGCTCACGCCTGTAATCCTAGCACTCTGGGAGGCCAAGGGGTAGGGGGGATTGCTCGAGGTCAGGAATTCAAAACCAGCCAGAGCAAGAGCAAGACCCCTGTCTCTACTAAAAATGGAAAGAAATTAATTGGACAACTAAAAAATATATATATAGAAAAAATTAGCCGGGCATGGTGGCTCGTGCCTATAATCCCAGCTACTCGGGAGGCTGAGGCAGGAGGATCGCTTGAGCCCAGGAGTTTGAGGTTGCTGTGAGCTAGGTTGACACCATGGCACTCTAACCCAGACAACAGAGTGAGACTCTGTCTCAAAAAAAAAAAAAAAACAATGTTATCATATACTAGGTTTAAAAAGTATTCTAAAGAATTAAATTCAAAAAATAAATTGACCCTATATTAATAATTCATAATCTTAGTCACTAAACAGACGTTATTAGTATATAATTTATTTAAACTCCAGTCTATCACTAAATGCTAGTAAAACACTTCTGATTTCTCTGAACACTTATTTGTGTTAGAGTCGGGCCCTTCCAAATATAGCTTCAGAGCACTGGGCCAGAAAGCCCTTGGGTATCATGGCTTTTATTCTCAACCTTCAAGCCTCCTGAAGCTCTTCTCTCCCTCAAGCACAAAACTTCTTCCTCTGTTTAGGTTAATTAAACTAATTAAATATAGGGTTAATTTACCTTTGTGGCCCCTAGATCAATTAGGAGGCCCCTTTCCCCCTTCATAACCGTACCTCTCTGTCCCCTGTTGAAGAAAAAAAAATGTGGTAATATGTCAACATCTCTTACTGAAAAACTACAGGCCCCCAAAACCCCACACTATCCTTTTATTTTTATTTTAATGCAAAAGATTATTTTCAGTCTCAAAATTCTTTGGACCTGTTAATTCGGTTTTCCTATTTGTTTGAGTCAAATATTCAAGTCCATTATGTGCTTCCTAGAATCTCCACAAAATCACAGTCCATAGCAACAAACCCTTCTTTTCAAATGTAATGATGATTTGTCAGATGAAAACACTGTGCCAGGGTTCTCGTATGCCAACATTTGTGAGAGTAGGAACTACTTGAGGCTTAGGTAAACAAAGGATAAGAAACACAGAAGACCTCCTTTCCCTTCTGTCTCTGTAGCATGCACACTCTCTCTCTCGCTCTCTCTCTCTCTGAAAAAGGGTACAATTTCTGATCGTCTGATGAAAAAAGAGTGGAAACGGGGAGGGACAAGGGAAGGGAACAGAGGCAAAAGCTGAGAAAGAAGTAAGAAAGAAAAAAAGAAAAAGATGTAGGAAAGGCGTTTCTTCAGAGGGCTGTGTGAGAATCCGGGGTAGAACAGGGTTTAAGTCACTGGAGAAAGTTCCAGATTGAATGAGGGACCCCTCCCCCCCATTCTCAATCTATCCTGTGGAGATCTGTGCATCCAAGTTTTATCGTCATGTTAACAAAAACACCGTCTATTAAACATCTGCTCTGTGCTGGTGGTCACTGTGTTAGGTAAGAAGAAGAAAAATAAAAGTGCTATCAAAAAAAGAAGAAAGTCGCCATAACAGTTTTCTGCATCCAGGAGAGCTGTGAACTTTACGTCAGACCAGATGGCACTTCTTGTTTTGGAATGAGCTTCTCACGGGCCTCTTCGGAAGTGCAAAGATAGAGCCTATGCCAGGGTAGAGACAAAGAGGGAAATTGTGATGTGCAAAAATAAGAGGAATTTAGGCCAGGCGCGGTGGCTCACGCCTATAGTCCTAGCACTCTTGGGAGGCCAAGGCGGGAGGATCGCTCGAGGTCAGGAGTTCGAAACCAGCCTGAGCAAGAGCGAGACCCCGTCTCTACTATAAACAGAAAGCAATTAATTGGCTAACTAAAATATATAGAAAAAATTAGCCGGGCATGGTGGTGCATGCCTATAGTCCCAGCTACTCGGGAGGCTGAGGCAGGATTGCTTGAGCCCAGGAGTTTGAGGTTGCTGTGACCTAGGCTGGTGCCACAGCACTCTAGCCTGGGCAACACAGTGAGATTCTGTCTCAAAAAAAAAAAAAAAAAAAAAATGAGAGGAATTTAAGTTAACCCTGGAGAGAAGAGAAATGGGGAGAGATACCAGCCAGAAACTCCTAGTAGCTAATGACCAGGGAATTTTGAAGAGTCATGAGCCTCATATTCAAACTGTTTCCATGCTACATCGTGCTTTAATTCTCTTCCATTATTTCCATGTCTGAGGAAAAATTCTTTACATACAAAACAGGCTTATGTCGCCTACACAAAGCAAAGTGATATATGTGGAGAGAGGACAACAGCCTCAGGAAGGAAGGCAGCAAGTACAGGCCAAGCACGATCCGGAATGAGAAAGTAGGCACTGCTCGGCAACCCCGCAATCTAAGACCTTGCTGCTCATGTTGAGCCCTGGGACTAGCAGCATCTAGCTTGTTAGCACCTGGGAGCATTGTTAAAAATGCAGACTCTCGCGGGGGCGCAGTGGCTCACGCCTGTAATCCTAGCTCTCTGGGAGGCCGAGGCGGGCGGATCGTTTGAGTTCAGGAGTTCAAAACCAACCTAAGCAAGAGCGAGACCCCTTCTCTAATATAAATAGAAAGAAATTAATTGGCCAACTAATATATAGAGAAAAAATTAGCCAGGCATGGTGGCGCATGCCTGTAGTCCCAGCTACTCGGGACGCTGAGGCAGCAGGATCGCTTGAGCCCATGAGTTTGAGGTTGCTGTGAGCTAGGCTGACGCCACGGCACTCACTCTAGCCTGGGCAACGAAGTGAGACTCTGTCTCAAAAAAAAAAAAAAAAATGCAGACTCTCCACCTCTCCCCCAAACCTACTGAATCAGACTCCGCATTTTCACAAGATGCCCAAGTGATTCGCACCGAGATGCTCTGCCTTAGGGAACATTCGAGAAAGCGCTGGAACCGCCCACAGCATTGCAACGGGGTTCGCTGAACGCACTGCATTTTCTGAAACTGAGAAATTGAGAGTCCATTATCCTTGAAAGGCTATTGTGAATAAGAAAACAGAAGTCTCAAATCTCAGAGCTTTACTCCCTCCTAGCTAAGATCCATAGCTCTTCTCCTATACCCCGGAAAGTTCTTTGGCAAGTGCGGGGCCAAATTCGTCAGCATTCTCCCAGAGCGAGGCCCCTCCTGGCCACCGCAGGCTCGCTGCAGCTCGCTGGGTTCGTGCAGACTTTCACTTACTCAGCAGCCACGCTGACTTCCTGCGCTGGGGTGGATCGAATTAGTCAACACACCGCCAGAGCGCAGGGCCTGGGGAAAGCCCAGCTGAGAGTGTCTGTGGAACACTGTCGAATTTTCCTGGTGTCCTCCCACCAAAATTTCTCTTCAGCTTGTGGAACCCAGGATCAGCAACTTTTGCTTCTGTGTGTTCCCCTAGGCCTCATGCTGACAACGAACAGAGTTTTGGGGTGGTGGGTGGGGATGGCTAGTCCGGGCCCAGAGAGATGACACTTCATTCTTGCCTCAGGATTAAATTACCCGTTCCTTCAGCACTGGCCCAAATCTCATGCATAGCCCGACCTAATTTGCTATAAAGCAAGTCACTTTGCCAAACACACGAGGCAAACTCAATTTGCAGCTTTTGCTCCACAAAATGTTTTGGATTTCTGAGTCCACAGGCTCTCCAGGCTAGTTTTTTTTTTTTTTCCTGGAATGACCATTTCAATTCTCTCTGCTCATCTGGGTTCTACCCAAGTTCCAAGCCTCTTCCGTAATGTCCATTTCCTCCTGTCCCAAACCCACTGCCTTTCCTTCTTCTGAATTCTCGACTTCTCTCATGACATTTCATTTAGCAATTAACAATTAGAGACAACTTTTCTACTGTCCACTTGGATGGCTATCTGTATGTGCTTTGGCTTTTTCCTTTTTTTTTTTTTTTTGAGACAGAGTCTTGCTCTGTTACCCAGGCTAGAGTGTGGTAGCACCATCATAGCTCACGGCAACCTCAAACTCCTGGGTTCAAGTGATCCTCCTACCTCAGCCTCCAGAGTAGCTGGGACTACAGGCACACACCATCATACTTTGCTAATTTGTCTATTTTTTGTAGACACAGGTTCTCCCTGTGTTGCTCAAGCTGGTCTCAAACTCCTGGCCTCAAGTGATCCTCCTGCCTGGCCCTCCCAAAGGAGTGTGAGCCACACCCAGCCTGGCTTTTTTAAGTTTTCAAATGTTAGCTCCTAATCTGCTCTCTGGATATTAAATTCTTTGAAAGAGATAACTGCGCCTCCTTTCTGCTTTTTTGTGTTCCCACCACTCCCATACCCTTAGCAAATCATTCTACCCATAGCTGTAGTCAATATTTATTCATTTAACTGGATGTTGACATTAGTTTATTTCTTCTTCCACCTAGTTTCTTGCTACCTTCAATTTCTAATATATCAGATGAGTTGTCAACAAAATTGTTTTGCCGGGAGAAAACCTTGGAGAAAACTTACAGACACAAAACATTATTTTCAAATATTTTTTCTAAAGAGAGAGATTGGACTGTCAGCAGACCACACCAAGGCTTGGCGAACATCTGGTAGTGACGTTCCAGAGGGGAGTCAGGCACTCCTCTGTCTAGACTGAACCACCTCAAAGGTCCCTTCCAATTTTGGAACCCTATGGAAACCAAAAAAAGAAAAATTTTTTTTTGAATTAAATATATAATCTCGATTTTGGAAGTAGGGGCGTGAATGTGCGTGTGTGTGTCCACGCACACACGTATAGGAGGTAGGGTAATACATCTTCTGCACTCTGCAATTTGTTTCCTCTTTCTGTGGAAAATAATCACAACTCCAAATGCTAAAAATGCTGTGGCATAACTGTATGTTTCCCATGAAAATCCAGATTAAGAAGAAAACAACAGGGAGCAGAGAAGAACCAGATGAGAGCCCTGACACAACCACACTTCTGAGAAATGTGTCACTTTCACTCCTGCATGGATCTGACTCAGAATGACAATTCTCGGGTTCTGGCCGGGTGTGATGGCTCACGCCTGTATTCCTAGCACTCTGGGAGGCCGAGGCGGGAGGATTGCTTGAGCTCGGGAGTTTGAGGCCAGCCTGAGCAAGAGTGAGATCCTATCTCTATTTAAAAAGTAAATAAATAAATAAATAGAAAGAAAGAAAAATAATTCTTGGGTTCTCCTAATTTTGGTAGAAATGCTATAGAAGGACAAGACGAAATGGGTTTCCTATGAGATACAGTTCTTTATCTTTGCAGAGGTAAGGACTCGAAGGATGTATGAAGGAGAAGTTCAAAGGAGAAGAAAATAAAGAAAAAAAGAAGAGGGCAAGGTACCTGGGAAGGAAAAGTGGAACTTGCCTGCCCTTCCATTTCCTGCCCTCTGGGTTCATGGAGCAGAGCAAGTGCTCCTGATGTACCAGGGCTCATTCCACTGCTCTCTCTGCTGCTTCTGACCCAGGGGAGATCAAAGGAAGGTAGATGCGAAAGGACATAAAGGAAAAAGTAAAGACTCTGAGGTTGTTGGCCAGCACTTATATAAGCTGGAGAGAAAGCTTTCTGTAGATTGCACATGTTTATATCAACTGCACAGGTTTTATGTTAAACAAACAATTCAGGGAGTGTCACTACTGACTTTATTATCCCATGACACCTTACAGGGCACCCCTAGACCTGGCACCCTAGTTAGATGAGCCATTAAGGCAGGTAAGACACCCCCTCACATTTGCTGTCTGCCTCCATCGTAGATTTCAGGGGCTATGCAGGTCTATAGAAATAATCTAGTCCAGCCCTCTCAGCTGATGGTGGAGATTGTTGAATGGCTTTCCTACAGATACCCACTGGGGAAGCCTGGCCTGTACCCAAGGCTCCTGACTCACTCCAGTCTCCATCTACAAACAAAGGTACCTCTCCCTCCAACTCTTCCCATGACCATTTTTCTCTGATCTAACACTGTCAGCTATTTACCAAAGTGCTGACAAGGAAGGAAAAGGATTATATAACAGTCTTACATTGTAGATAAAGCCATACAGCTTGCAAAGCATTTTCATGTACATCATTTTATTTGATTCTTATAAGAACCTCAAGAGGAAATTATAAATCTCTCCATTATATGAATATCAACAAATTCAGATTTAAAAAGTGCATGAAAACTGTCCAAAGGCACATAGCTATTAAATACCAGAGCTGAAATTCAAATTCAGGTTTTCTGACTCCAACCCCAGAAGAGGAAAACTAATTTTCCTCAGATGCAGGCCAGAGAATATTTGGAACAAAGACACAGGTAGAAAGGTGAGGGGTTGTCAGAGAATCAAACTTGCAAAATGAGCAGCATCTGCTAAGTGGTTTCTGGGAGTGGGGTCAAGATATCTGAGCAAAAATGCTCATCATCATTAGTCATCAGAGAAATTCAAATCAAAACTCAGTGAAATATCATCTCACCCCAGTTAAAATGGCTTTTATCAAAAAGACAGGCAATAACGAATGCTGACAAAGATGTGGAGAAAGGGGAATCCTTGTACACTGTTGATGGGCATGTAAATTAGTGCAACCACTATGCAGAATAGTATGGAGGTTCCTCAGAAAACTAAAAATGGAACTACCATATGACCCAGCAATACCATTGCTGGGTATAGATCCAGAGGAGGGAAATTCAGTATATTAAAAAGATACCTGCACGTTCCCATTTATTGCAGCACTGTTCACAATAGCCAAGATTTGGAATCAACCTAAGTGTCCATCAACAGATGATTGGATAAAGAAATTGTGGTACATATACACAGTGGAATATTATATAGCCACAAAAAAGGATGAAATCCTGCCATTTGCAAGAACATGGATGAAACTGGAGAACACTATGTTAAGTGAAATAAGCCAAGCACAGAAAGACAAATCTCACATGTTCTCATTCATATGTGGGAGCTAAATATTAAAAACAATTGATATAATGGAGACAAAGAGTAATGGTTATCAGAGGCTGGGAGAGGTAGCAGGGAGGGAGGAATAAAGTGGAGATGGATGGTTAATGGGTGCAAAAATATAATTAGATATTAATAGATAGAATGAACAATATTTGATAGCATAACAAAGTGACTATAATCAACAGTGAGTTAGGATATGCTTTAAAATGACTAGAAGGATGGAATTGGAATGTTCCTAACACAAAGAAATGATAAATGCCTCAGCTCATGGATACCCCAATTACCCTGATTTGGTTAATTCACACTGTATGCCTGTATCATATGTCCCCTATAAAGATAAACAACAATTATATACCCATAATCATTAAAAATAAAAACTTTTTTTAAAAAAAGATATCTGAGTAACTCTATTTTCTGAAAATGATGAGGACTGAAACCAGCTTTTGGTTTTTTGATTCTGAACCCTTTCTAGCCTTTACACATTATCTTATTCACATTTGTCCTTGTATTAGCAAGATAAACAGAAACCACATCAGACCAGGTGGTTTCACCGATAGCTCTTAAAATGCCTTACGCTACCAACTTTCCACCTCTAGTTATCAAAGATGACACAGTGGTGAAAAGTGGCCTTTTCTGTACTTTCTCTGTGTTAATGACAGGAAGAATTTTTAAACCACTTTCATAACTCTGAGTTGCAGGTACTACTGAAGGTATTGGTGAGAAGTATATATATATATAAGACCTTAAAAGTAAACTTCAAATCTCAACCAGACTAAATGTGGCAATTTTTAAAAGATGGAGTTGGGAGTAGGGATGACTACCCCTGGCATTAGCAAAGCACGAGGGACAGAGGGCATCTCTAATACATGAATGTGGGGATATAAACTGGTTATTTAGTGAGATATATCTAAAACTTTAACAATGGTCATATCTTTGGTCCATCAATTATACTTCCAGGAAATTATCCTAAGGAAGCAAATAGGTGCACCAAAATTTAGCAACAAGGTTGTTCATCATAGCATTATTTGTAATGATGAAAAACAGATAAATGTCCAACTATATAGGCACATACACAGGTATCTAAAAAACATACCCAGGTATGTTTTCTCTGGGTGGCTAGACTATAGGTGTTTTCTGGTGTTTCACTAATAAAAATGCCCTGGTTTTCTAATAAAAAAAAAACTATTTTTGTTTTTCTTAATTAAAACATTTTAACAGGATCCAAGGCCAGATGTGGTGGCTGATGCCTGTAATTTTAGCACTCTGGGAGGCCGAGGCAGGAGGATCACTTGGGGTCAGGAGTTCGTGAACAGCCTGAACAACAGCAAGACTCCAACTCTACTGAAAATGGAAAAAACTAGCAGGGCATGGTGACACATGCCTATTGTCCGAGCTACTTGGGAGGCTGAGGCAAGAGAATCACTTGAGCCCAGGAGTTTTGAGGTTGCTGTGAGCTAGACTGATGCCACAGCACTCTAGCCCGGGCAACACAGTAAGACTCTGGAAAAAAAAAAGAAAAGAGAGAAAAGAGAGAGAGAAGAAAGAAAGAAAGAAAAGAAAGAAAAGAAAGAAAGAAAGAAAGAAAGAAAGAAAGAAAGAAAGAGGAAGGAAGGAAGGAAGAAAGGAAATAAATGAAAGAAAAGAAAGAGAAAGAAAAGAAAAGAAAGAAAAGGAAAGAAAGAACGGAAGGAAGGAAGGAAGGAAGGAAGGAAGGAAGGAAGGAAGGAAGGAAGGAAGGAAGGAAGGAAGGAAGGAAGGAAGGAAGGAAGGAAGGAAGGAAGGAAGGAAGGAAGGAAGGAAGGAAGGAAGGGAGAAAGAAAAAACATTTTAACAGGATCCAGAAGGGCAGTGTTTCCTCGTAGTACCCTTACTATCACAGGCTTTGTGACATGATAATGAAATAGCAAACACCAGTCATTGCTAAATAGGGTTCTTTGCCCTTAGGGCAAATCCCTGAGATTGCTCAGACAGCATCATCAATTATTAATCTGAAAGGTATTCAATTTCATCTCTGGACACTGGTACCCACACAGACCTCTCGTCATACCAGAATTCTGCCACCCCATCCAACAGGCTCGCTCATGCATGTAACTCTGACCACCTCGAGCTCCCCGGGGCACTCCCAGTGCTTTGAAGTCCTTTGCAGCCAGTGGCACAGTATGCTGGTTAGAACACAGTGGTTATTAGTAAGAATCAAGACACCCTTGAGTGTGAATTTAGACCCCCACCACCTACTAGCTGTGAGACCCTGGACAAATTATCCAATATCTCTAGACTTATTTCTTCTTCTATAAAATTGAGATACTAACATCTGTCACAAGATTGTATGGAAGATTTAATGAGATAATTTATATGGGGCTTAGCATACAGTAACAGGCTATTCCCGATCTGCCCCAATCACTAAAGTGCATGAAATTGTTTCTGGAAGTCAAAGTTTGGTTGTGAGTTTGGAACCTATATACATCATCCCTATGTTAACTCTAATTCCCTTTTTATTATCCACTAGGGTGAAATGTAACATGTGGACACTTGCATTTCTTCGGCAGATTTTCAGAAATCTGACTTCAAATTCAATTTTTCAAAAACATTCCTAGTCCCTAAATTCCTAGACTATTGTTTATTCATCTCAATCTCAAATGTCTAATCTGAAACTTGCTGATACAACTGGATATATCGTGAAGTGTCACTTAAAACTGGACTTAAAACTGGTTTTAAAGTTTACCGAAAATAAGTTACATAGTTACATTAGGGTGGTAAGATCATTTTTGTTCTCTCCTTCTTGAATATTCCATGTTATATTTTATTAGTCATAATATTTTTAAAAAACAGAACCACATACATAGTTAAGTTCCATCTTTAGTTTGAGGAGATTTTATTAGACTTTATTATGGCTCTCACTCAGGACTACAACCACTTAAATTACTAGAATAGCTGCACACATAGGCAAGATGGCATGACCCAACCTTTCCATTGCACTATTTAATTCCACCATTAAATAGTGGTCCTTAAGGGTAGGAAGGCTTATTAGCTTGCTACAAAAAGTACCTACTGGGAGAACTATTATCAGAATGGTAAATCTCTGCAGAGGCTAATATCCTCCAGAGGATGGGAAAATACTCAGAACTTAATAGTAAAAACATTCAGGAAAAGAATTCAGAATGTCAATTCTCTCCCTTGAGGAAAGACTGAAGAGAATGAACTAGGATTACATGCTGGTTAGTAATGGACCAGCCAAAATCTGAGACTCACCACTGAGGCATCAAACCTGAAAAAGAAAGTTAAGCTAGGTTTATAGTTCAGCAAATTAAAATGGAATTAAAATTTTCTTCTAAAATCTTTCTAGGAATGAAATCCCTCGAGATCAAGGGAAACACCCTGGGGCACTACGTACAAAACAGGGAAGCACAGAAGCCACTTCCCCTAAGAGGCATGTTTCTAACAGGGCGATACAAAGCCTGCCCTGACCTGCCCCTGCAAGCAGCCCAACCCAGGTTTTATGAGGTGGTGCCTGGGCTGAAGTGTCTTGTGCTAGAACTGACACTAGGTGTAAATAAAATCCTATACATTACCAGAGGGACCTCAGAGATCACCTAGTTCAACCACATCCTTTCCCAGACAAAGAAACCATGCCCTCTCCTCTAAGGAAGTGACACGTTAACTCAGATACGCAGTGTCAGAAAAGGAACTCAGGCTGGGCTTGGTGGCTCACGCCTGTAATCCTAGCACTCTGGGAGGCCGAGGCAGGAGGATAGCTCAAGGTCAGGAGTTTGAAACCAGCCTGAGCAAGAGCGAGACCCCATCTCTACTAAAAAAATAGAAAGAAATTAATTTGCCAACTAAAAATATACAGAAAAAAAAATTAGCCAAGCATGGTGGTGCATGCCTGTAGTCCCAGCTACTCGAGAGGCTGAGGCAGGAGGATCACTTGAGCCCAGAGCCCAGGAGTTTGAGGTTGCTGTGAGCGAGGCTGATACCACAGCACTGTAGCCTCAACAAAAAAGAAAAGAAAAGGAACTCAGTTGCTTCCCAGCACAGGGCTCACTTCCCTCTGCCAACCTTCTGGCTCTGGTGGGATTTCCTAGGCAACCCGCTTCCCTACCTGTGAAGCAGATACGGTGTGTTCCCAGGCTCTTGAGGAGGGAGGAGAGACGAGCCATGATGAGGGCTGAGGATCAAGCAGCCAGCACCCAGCTGACTCTCGCATCTTCCTTATTCCACTGACCAAACCCTCTGAGGAGACTTCACCTCTCAGAAAGTCTAGAATCATGAAGACTGACGTAGTTTGAAATCTCCCCAAGAGAAAGGAGGTAACAGCCGATTCTTTGGTTTGTGCAAGCCTTCTCCACGTTTTCCTAACCCTTCTTCACGGGCTGTTGTGAGCTAACACTGTCCTGGGGAGAAAGCTGCAGAAACCACAGCCACAGGCTAATGGTAAGGATCTGCCCCTTGAGAAGTGCTCAAGTCAGAGCCACATTGATGGGGGAAAGGGGACCATCTGGGAGTAGAACAGCAGGGGAGGGGAAAAAGCTCAGGAGTGTAACAAGGGTAGAAATCCTTTTAAGTGGCTCTATTGAAAGGATTGTGTCTTTAAGCACTTATCAAAATGAGTCGTTTTGGTTTTAATGGGCCCCGGAACCGTAGTAACAATACCACCACCATGAAGCAGGCAGGAACTTGCCACCTGCTGTCCCGGTTGCATCTCACAAGGCAGTAAATTATCCCCATTTTACAGCTGAAATAACAAAGCTCAAAACTCACCTGAAGTTACTTGGTAAATTGGCAGAGGACTCAATCCCAGCAACACTTATCAAATTGTCTTTTTTGAAAAAACTTTCCTTTCACGCTGCCACTTTGTTTATCCAGGAGGGTTATAAGGAACAAGCTGTCAAAATGTTTCAGGATACAAAAACTTACTTCTATGAGCCTCACGAATTATTTTAACTACAGAATTTCAGATGTCAAACCTAAATGTAAACAGATGTCACTTTTGGAATGAGGCATGTAGATAATTTAGCATTTTTTTTTTCCTGTTGAATCTGGGTCACCACTGCAATCTCTGCAGCGTGGCAACAGTGACACCCTCAGGGGCCGCTGGCCTGTAGACATGTCAGTCCCTGCCTGAGCAGCCTCTTTCAGCAGCTCCAGCAGTGGACGGCCCATCAGTGAGCAAGAACCTACCCTGTGAACGCTTACCAACTCTCTGCTGTTCCTAGAAGTTGGGAAACTACACATATAAGTTTCTTAAAACTCAACATAAAGATTCACTGAGCTCCTAAAATTCATTTTAATACAATTTACATCTATTGTGGCTGTGGAAACCGATGTCTTCCACAATCTACTCTTTTGGCTAACTTAAAGAGAGCAGAAATGGTCGGCCAAGTAAACCTGACATTCTAGCTATTACCAAAATGGTCGGTGCCTCAGTTTCCTCAGGAGTGAAGAATAGAGTTAAGAGTCCTGTTGACAAAAGGTTCAGCCTTTCAGGAACAGATCATTTGAGGAGATACATTAAAACCCCTAGCATTTCTTTCTAACAGTGCCCACCAGAATTTCACACTCTCCTCCTGACACTCTTGTGGCCCCCCTGGATTTTGATAGCTCTCGTCGTGTGTGCCCTCATTTGGCATATAATTACACTTTAGTCTCATTTTTGCACCCACTGCCACACCTAGCACAAATTCTGACTCATTGAAATACTCAATTAATGTCAAATTTCTCCTTCCAGTCCCATTGCACTCCCCTTGGAAACTGAGCTCTTTTGAACACTTCCAATAGGACCTGGATCTCACATGTGTGGAAAACAATCACCAAGTTAAAATTGAACTCCACAATAATTTTGCCCTCCCTTAAAAAAAAAAAAAAAATCCCTTGGTCATGAAAAACTAAAGAAAATCTTCTGCTTTTTGGCTTCACAGAAAAGGGCTACCCCTCGGCCAAAAGGGAAAAATAAGTACCTCAACAATCTTCCATGTGAGAACCAGCGCAACTTCTCCTCAGAACTACATCTGCCACCAGAAAGCAGCTTCCAATCCAGGCCCACCAGAAAGTCACACATTTTTGTTTTTTCTTGTTATTTAAGTCACCTCAAAAGTTCTTCTGAAGCTACTCAAACCATACAATAGTAGTAGAGAAGGCCTGCCCAAGCCCTGCCACAAGCTTCTGTGCAAACTGGCTAACAAACCCCAAAGAGTGGACAGCCAGGTAATTTCAAAAGTATTCTGCAATGGGATCTCCTTATAGGCAAAAACTCAGGATTTTGAGCTGACATAACAGGTGTTATTTTTCAATGAAGGGGCTTAAATTCAGGTTCAGAAAAGCCAGACAGAGGATTAATGCTTCTCCTGGACTCGCTGACCTCCAGTGGCCATTTAGCTCTTCCAAATTGACTTGGTTTGGTTTGCACTGTCAATTCTGACTAAAATGCTAGTGTTGCTAGTGTTAAACACCGGAAACATGACACCCCCCCCAGAGACAGATGCAGCGAGCTGCTGCCACCTTGTGGTAGCTTGGTGCAAATACGGGAGCAGCAAACCCTGCAGGGCAGCAAGCTCACCGAAAACAAAATTTTTCAGTGTGTGTATAAAAAGCACACAGTCTTAAGGCCATGTGTACAAAATGGTTAAGTTTATTCAATGTCCTGGATGTTCCGGTCAAACATACATATGACATACAGTCTTAACTGCAAAGAAAGCTTTCTTGACTGACACGACTGACTTCAGTTTCTCTCCCCAGCATACAACAACACCCCAAAGCCTAGTCTAGACCAAAGTGCTCTGGAACAGCCAACAGATAGAAAAGATGAACAGAAATCAGCTGGGCCATAAAAAGTACTCTGAAGTCACATGTTATTTACAGACAATAACAACTGGGTTGTTTGGGGTAGGAGGTGGGAGCGTAGCCAGCACTGCTGCAATGAAGGTGCAATAGTCCCGTCCTTCCCCACTTTCTCCTCTGTCCTTACCCCACACAGCTTCCATCGCCATTCCCAGAGCTTCCAGAGTGCTGATTCAGCTTCCTCACCACTGTCCCTCAACTTCAGTTCAATAAACACTGTTATCGGCGATGAAGGCAAAGAGGAGGGTGGGGAGGGGAGTGGGAACATGGGAGT
The DNA here is from genome assembly GCA_008750895.1 of Mirza zaza. NCBI lineage: Eukaryota > Metazoa > Chordata > Mammalia > Primates > Cheirogaleidae > Mirza > Mirza zaza. Next base: position 57,972 of record VSMD01051471.1, read on the forward strand.
CCTCTTCAGATGAGGAAGATGATGCCCTCAGACACCATGACCTGGTTGTCATCCTGCATCTTGGTCAGAGCAGCCTGGATCTCCGCTGAAGAGAAGGGCTCTTCTCTGTCCTGGTTGATGGATTCTGTGAGGCGATTCATGCCCACTGACTGTGCATGAGCTTCCCGGAACACATCCAAGAGGGCCACCTTGAATGCCTTCAGTCTGCCCAAGACAGAAAAAACAGTGGAGGAGGAGTCAACAAGCCCAAATGCCCTCAGGCAAGATCCATACTGGGAAAATACAAGGTATTAATGCAGTGGAGGTGGCCCTAAATATTCTCACACACACATGCCTGCCTCTGATGGCTGCTCCACACCTGAGCATCCCCCTTTAAAGCTAGATTGTTGTACTACAGAGCTTCTTGCACAGTGAGAAATAACAGCACTTTAAAACTAGAGGCCTGAGTGTGGGGGAAGTTGGCATTCCCAAGCACTGTAGAAAGGCAAATTGGTCAACACCTATGGGGGACAATTCAACAACACTTTTGGCCCAGGGAGTCCATTTCTAGGAACTCACAGCTACACCCGCATGAGTGTACAGTGAAAAGTTTAAGAATGTTTTACTATAAACAGGGAACAACCCAAATGTCCATCATTAGAGACCTCGCTAAATAGTTTTTATTCAACCACACTATGGAAACCCTGCAGTCACTAAAAAGAGTGATATCTGTGTGAGCTGATTCAGAAGCATTATAGTTCCATGGTTATGTCTGGGGAGTGGCATTACAACTGATTTAATGCTTTTTCCTAAATATTTCTCAATATTTTTCAAATTTTCTTCACTAAACATATTGTTATGTGTTGAAGGTATAAAAAAGGAAAACGTAAACCTTAGTTATGGAGTTTCTTTGACGTCTAATAAACAAAATTTACAGATAAATTCTTTATTTCAAAAACAAATGTCCAAAATTTAATGAGGAAAGATATATCTTTACTACCAAGAAGAATCCAAACTTACAATAAGACATAAATTTTGTCCTTGCTGTTCTTCTTTCTGATCCCACAGGGACACAATTCAAATTCCCAGAGAGGGAATTATTAATAAAGCAAATGATAAAATATAAATAACTGAGGATTCTGGGTAAATGATATACAGAAATTCTTCAAGTTTTTCTCATAGCTTTTTAGTAAGTTTGAAATTAGAATCAGATATAAAATGTTTTAAAAACGCTTGAGGCCAGGCACCATGGCTCTTGTCTGTAATCCTAGCACTCTGGGAGGCCAAGGAGGGAGGATGGCTCAAGGTCAGGGGTTTGAAACCAGCCTGAGCAAAAGTGAGACCCTGTCTCTACTAAAAATAGAAAGAAATTAATTGGACAACTAAAAATATATAGAAAAAATTAGCTGCACATGGTGGCACATGGCTGTAGTCTCAGCTACTCGGGAGGCTGAGGCAGGAGGATTGCTTGAGCCCAGGTGTTTGAGGTTGCTGTGAGCTAGGCTGACGCCATGGCACTCCAGCCCGGGGCACAGAGTGAGACTCTGTCTCAAAAAAAAAAAAAAAAAAAAAAACAAAAACACTTGGGCCTCTAGTTTGGAATTCTGTAGATAACCAGCAATTTTTTTCTTTCTCTCTGCAAGAACAAGTCCTTGCCTAAGCAATAAATGGAATTTCCAAAAGGGCAAGAGCAACTTCCCTACTCACCTAGATTCACTCAACTCCACCTTCGGGGACTCCTTGGTCTCCTGTGAGTCTGACGTCTTTGGAGTATGCACTTCAGAGGATGGATGGTTTCAGAGATGGAGAAGACAGCAAGGTGAAGCCATTTCCACAAATACCAGAAGTCCTCTTCTCCACTCCCCTTCCCTTACGGAGCCTATTCCCTAGGGTTCTTCCCAGGCCAGGCAGAACAATCAGGATAAAGGGCAATCCCCACAGGATGACAAAGGTACTGAGTCAACCAGGAGGCCTCAAAGGACATGTTATCGGGGATGCTTACACTAGGTGGGTCAAAAGAGTACAGTTCACCAAAGTAGAAGTAAACAACTGCGCAAAGCTTTTTCCAAAGATTTTGTGTTTTTTATATTGTGGGTTTCCCCTGAGGTTCTCTTGACACAAACCTTTTGGACACTGGGCCCCAAGCAGGAAGCCGAACAGGAGCCCACAAGAAAATACAGTGCATAGAGCAACTAAAAGAATTCAGGACTCAAAGGAACAACCTCTTTGATCAGTAAGGGACACTCACTCACCTTGAGGCATTTCCTCCTCTGTGTCACTGAAGTCATAGGGGTCATATGAATCCCCCTCTTTGGCATCCGACTGGCGAGTCTTCCTCCTAAAATACCCACAGCAGTTAACACAGAGAAAGGCTTTGGGGAAGCCCATCCTGTGCCTCTGACCACAAAGAAAAAGAAATAGAATCATCCATAATTAAAGTGAAACACTAGGCTTAGGCCTGTACCAATTGCTACTTTTTCTGAAAGAGATTGAATCTCCAGACTGGAATATAAACAAGCTGTGTTTCCCAGTGCTCTTTTTCCATATATTCCACCCTTATAGACTCAACCACAAGCATGCAGAGAAAATTATCTCAAGAATTTTGAAATACATATTCAAAATCCTCAGTGAGTGGGTTACTGCTCTTGCTATTCAGCATTTCTCTAGCAGAAAGGGGTAAAAAGCATCATATATACTAAACACAAGTGTTAGCACCCCGTCCCTGAAGAACGTGACATCAGTAAGTAGCACTGGATCCAGCCTCCACCTCTCTCCCCAGCCCAAATTGGAGCCCTTTCATCTCATTTCACTCTGCCCCACCTTACCTCTTCCTCTTCTGCTGAGATTCCTCCTGGCTTTTCTCCTCTTCGTCTTCTGTCTCTGATTCAACTTCACTTCGCTTCTTACGTTTCTTCTCCTTCTCCAGAACCTAGGACCAAGGCAGGTGTTTGGGGGGTGGGTGCTGGAGAGGTCACTGATGCTGGAGACTGCATCGCAAACTCTGAATAAGAGTCCTTTCTGCACCATCAACAAGAGTGACTTCCATGTTTACAATGGCTTACCTAGCCTCTCGTCCCCAAGTCCTAGCACCAGGGGCAGGGAGAGAGACTGCTACTCATCTTTTAAAAATGCTGAGAGGTGTGTTCAATGCCCTTCACAGAGTACGTACTCAATATGTTTACTGAATAAAAAAACAAATGAAAAAAGTGTTCAGTCCATAATAGTGAAGTGGAAAACAATTTAAGACACCCTCCAACCTAGCAAAGAGAAAAGGCCAGGAAAAGCTTATCAAACTCACAACCAAATCCCAAAGGGTTAGAATTCTCCAGACTGGGGAAGAGGTAGGCAACCAGAAAAAGGGAGTCCAGGCTTCAAGGTCTGATATCTAAATGACACAGATACAGTGTCACAAACAGAAATAGGGAAACAGGATGAGGGGCAAGTCTGAGAGTTCAACTTTTAACGTGAGCTTTAGAGGTCCCAATGGGACACGTGAAGAGACTGCCAAGGGGAAGAGTATAGAGAGAAGAGGAAGATTATCCAGGTAACTCCTTTGGAGACACCAACATTTTTAAAATGCAAAGGAAGGACGGGTAGACAGAAGTAGTTGACTGAAAGCATGGCACGTCAGTTAAACCAGAATCCCTAGGAGCCCTGGATTCCATATTTTAAAGCTTGCCATCTGCTTTTTGGGTGCAGCCAGAGTTGAGAACCACTGTGTGTTTCAGAGGAAGGCGCTAGGCAGACTGAACGCTGGCAGACAAATGCTGCTTTCTGTTGACAATCCAAATGTAGGTGTCAGCCGTGACTTATGTAAAAAAGCATCTCAAGCCAAGGCACCTGAATCCTCACCTTCTTGAAGTAAGCATATTGGACCAATTCCACAGCTTCCTCTGCGTCCTGCAAGTCCACAGTCTTGCTCATGCGGGCCTTCGCGTGGGCCGTGGCCAATCGAATCAGAGTTTCCAGAGTTCGGGCTGTAACTGGAGATGTCTGGGGAAGAAAACTCAAGGATTACTTACCCAGAATCCTTTAGACACGCCCATAATTCCAACTGCACAGCAAGGGCAATAAAAACACTACTAAAAAAGCTCCAGGAAGCCTGAGCAAAGAATTCAGAGCTCTTCATTCTCTATAAATACCATATAAAATTCAGAAAGATAACAAAAATGATCAAGGAAATATACATAAGAGAGTGCTGAGGGAGAAAATAAGGCATCTCATGGCTGGAAAGATAAAAGACTACAAAGAGTATAAAAGTGAAGGGAGAAAAATAATCACTTATTGCAGGCCTACAACATACCAGGAAGTTTGCTTTCAAATATATTCATTCTGTCATTCAACCCTCTTAATAACTTGGAGAAGTTTTACCAATGAAGGAAATTCAAAGAGCTTCAATTAAGTTTTCCAAGGTCACACTAATTCCTGAATCACCTAAAAAGCTGGGGAAACCCCTGCCTGCACCAACAGAACGAGAGTCCCAACCAATGGATTTATAAACCCCATGCACACTAAGATCACATCTGAAATGGTGTCTTATGCTCAGTTCCAGTTCAGTGAGAGGGCCTCTGACACATGGAACAAGTTCACATGTAGGGAGGAACAGTTAAAAAGAAAGGGAACTGCTTAACATGAAGACAATTGATATACAATCTCCAGAAAGCAAAATTAAAATCCATGGGTAGAAGTCATGAGGAAGCAGGTTTAACCTCAATAAACAGAATATTCTAAGATTTCAACACAGTACTGTTCTGAGCAGGCTATCTCTGGTTGTGTTAAGATTCCAGAAGACAGAATGTGTGTGAGGCTGAAGTAGATGAGCTGGGATCGTTTCTAAACCCAAGAATCTATGTCTACATCATATAATGAAGGTTTTGAACTTGGGTCTGTGAAATCCTATATGAATGACACTGCCCCTATAAGATTCAGACAAATTCAAGGACAGCTATATCAGATTACTAGAAATTCCTCTGAATAACCATCATGGTTGCCCAACTGCTAGTCATTTGTCAAAGTCCAGCCCAAATATCACACTCTCTGGGAATCCTTCCTTAACATTATACCCTTTTGGGGAACTTCAAAGGAGAAATTAATAGATTCTTCATCTATACTCAAATAGCCTTCCACATTCCATTCCTTTGTAAGTACTACACTGGGGTACTTACAAATATGTATAAAAGATCTATCTGCCTTTCTGTTTCCTTCTCTACATCTGAGCTCTTTGAGGAGGGCTCTTATTAATTTTACACTGCATGTAAGAGTAAAGACTAGGTCAGTTCTCAGAAGTCACTCATATGTTTGCTGAATGAATCACAGCTTCTGGAGGCCAATGTTATTTGAACTAATGAGATATATCTTATCTCTGGGATCCTTACTTCATTTTCCCTTGTAAAATAAAAAAGTTAAAATTATGTAACAGGAAGCCCTTCAGACCAAGAAAGAATCACTAAATTAAAATGCTTTCAAATCCCCTGACAGCAGGGACTCCTGCCCCAGACATATCCCTAAGGGACCAGATCAATGCTACCCTTGGACACTCACCCTGGCGGTGTCTGAGCTCATGCTATCCTGGCTGCGCAGGCGTGAGTACTCTTCTGCAATGTAGGCAGCCGATTCCTGTGTCAGGATGGGCTTGATAATTTTGGCCACATGGATGTACTTCTTCATGAACACTGCACTCACCATCTTCTCCCTGGAGCCACACACAGTGAATTCCATTTCTCTGCCATACTTTATACTTGCCTCAATTAGTGCTTTGCCTCTCCTAAGAAAAGTCAAGCTCAAATGGCACAGCAGAGATAAGGCCTAGAACCCATTATCACAACTCCCATTTAAATGGAACACACACAAGGCCCTTTCACATATCTTTATTTTGATTTAATTGTTTTAGGTATTATTTGTGAATTAGGTAGTTTAAGTAGGAAGTTTAGGTATTATTTGCTCTGTTGTATAGGTGGGAAAACTATGGCTCAGAGAAACTAAAATGGACTCAAGTTCAGTTTTCTGACTCTAAATTCTACATTCTGAAACCAACAGCTTTGAAGATTATGCTCTGCTTCTTACTGCAACATGGCCAAAAAAAGAGGTGTAGGACCCTACGTTTCAGCTTCGAGGACCTGATCACAAGTCTCCTTTAGCCAAATCTACTTGCGAAGTCTCTAATGCTTGCTATCTACTGAGCCTTTGCCACAAATGGCTACACGACATGGGCAATTCATGTATAAGGAAGACATCACACACCCACCACCAACTGGGCATGTTGCCAAAACCTTCTATTTTAAGAAAAGATCTGGACCTGGGCTGAGCCACTCACAAACATTTACAAGGCAACTGGCCCAGATAAACGGTGTATCTGTGGACCTAGAAAAAAAGAAAACTGGCCCACATGGTTATGACTCCAGGCATGACTTTGGCCCGGGCACATAATGCCTTAAATAAGCTCAGATATACATGTGTTCTATTATGACACAAATCTCAGGTCCCTTAGAGGTATGAGGTATGAGGAGGTATAAGGAATGCTCACTTTTTCTTCTTGGTCCCGTGCAGAAGGTTGTCATGTTTCTCATAAATCTGGGTGTCCTGCTGGTCCTCCTGGGTAAAGTTGGGATCATCTGTGGCCAGGATATCCACAGCACTACCCAAGGGCATAGCTGGTAAACAAAGGTTGGGAGAAAGGAGAGTGAGAAAGAGTTTAACCCAGGGGAAACTGCATCTTCTATAGCATAAGAAAGGAAGAGACTACGACTCACAAAGAAAGGACCCAGAAGGAAACCAACACGTGGAACCATAAATAAAGAGGGGGAAACTGCCTGACCCACAGAAGATGCTCAAAGGTATGCCCAGACCCAGAAATGGACAAAAGACACACCTTAGGAGAAACTCCAGTGAGCAAGCAGGGGAGGTGGCTAGGCAACATCACCCCTGGACACTGAAACACCTGCCACCACCCAGGCTGGGCCAAAGACAACAGCATCTGTTTAGGAACCCTTGTGTTAGTCACTCTTACTCTTCTCACGGCCTCACCGTCGCCATCCTGCTCCCCGGGGGCTCTGTAACGGTGCATCCTAAGGACGTGGTCCGAGATCTCCCGATCCTGCTCAGGATCCATCTGATCCAGCATGATGAAAAGCAAATCAAATCGGGACAGCAGCGAGTCCTGCAGCCCAATGTTCTCCATTGGAGTCTTGTACTGATCATACTGGGGAACACAGGAAAAAAGGAAGTGATCATCAACAGGAAGAAAGGATAAAGAGGCTGGATTGATTCTGGGAATGAGACTGGAAGGCTAGATCTTAGAGAACAAGACAAAAAAAAACGGCAGTGAAAAAGTATTTTAAAGCTATAAAACATGTAAATCACAACATGAAAGTTTATAACAAAAAAGAAAAGAAAACAAATACATATATCATCTCTTCCACCTGCAACCCTTCTTTAACCGAAGCTCAGGTGACCTGAGCTAACTCAGAAGCCCCACCTCCTAGCATAGGAACCTCTAACAGGGTGAGTGTGGGTCTCAAAACCAGCTCTCTCCTTCCCAAGCTTGATTTTGCTCTTCTCATTCCCAAGGCAGGATCAACTCTAAAAGATGATTCCCTCTCCTCTACCTGTCATAAACATAAGGAAAGCTGGTTAGGCCAGAAGAACTAAGAACTTTGGAGTCCTTACTCAGAAGGTAATGAGTAAAATTTCAACCAAAATGGTCAATGATCTATAAATCATAATGTCTTAGGAATCAAAGGAGTTTCTCCCCTGGGATCCAGGTACCTTGATACTCTTATCTTCTAATGCTGGACCTACTAGGCTGATGCCTACCCACCCACATACACTACACAGTCAGAGAGCATGACAACCTTGTAGGTAATGATTTCAGGTCCTGCCATTTTCTTAAATTTCTCAATCATTCTTCTGAATGATGTAAATACACAGTATCATTATTAATAATTTAAAAACCATCAACTGGATTTGCAAAAAAAAGAAAAAGAAAAACATACAGTTTTCAACCTAGGCTACACAATAAAACCAATCTGTGGAGCCTTTCTAACCCATAGCTACCAAGCATGCCAACTCAGAGACTCAGATTCAGAAAGTCTGGACAGGGGACCATGCATCTGTATGTTTAAAAAAATACCACCAAGCCAGGAGCAGTGGCTCACGTCTGTAATCCAGGAGGCCAGATGGGTGGATCGTTTAAGCTCAGGAGTTCAAAACCAGCCTGAGAAAGAGCGAGACCCCGTCTCTACTAAAAATAGAAAGAAATTAATTGGACAACTAAAAATATATAAAGAAAAAATTAGCCAGGCATGGTGGCACATGCCTATAGTCCCAGTTACTCAGGAGGCTGAGGTAGGATGATTACTTGAACCCAGGAATTTGAGGTTGCTGGGAGCTAGGCTGATGCCATGGCACTCTAGCCTGGGTAACAGAGTTGACTCTGTCGCAAATAAATAAATAAATACCAACAAAACAAATGTTCCCATACACCGTGTGATTATAAACTGCCAGAGCACATGTGAACTCTTAGGTTCAAATCCTGGCTCTGCCATCTTCTAGATTGTGGCTCTTCAGCAAGTTATATAACCTTTGTGCCTCCATTTTCGCACCTGTAAAATGAGGATAACTACCTACTTCCCATTGTGAGGTAGTTACTGAGAGGATGCAAGGAGTTGATAACTATAAAGCATTTATAACCTCTAGTTATTAGAAGTACTAATATAATACAATCTTTAGAGAGCAATTTTGCAATCTCTACCAAAACAAAAATGCATACAACTCTTAATCCAGTAATTCCATTACTAGGTATTTATAATATGGGTATGACAAAATAAACATAAAGGGATGTTCATTGCTGCTTCATTCATAGTGGGAAGGAAAAAGGGAAACCACTAACAGCCTATCAAACAAAAATTAGTTTAATAAATTACTATAAATCTATACAATGGAATACTGAAAGCTGTTTAAAAAAGGTGGAGGGGCAAAACTCTGCAAACCAAGGAGGATAAATATAAAAGGTTACACCTAAGCACATCACAGTCATGCTAAAAACAAAGATAAAGAGATAATTCTTAACAAGGAGATAGTGTATTTGCTGGTGCGTGCTTCAATTTCTGTTTTCTGAAACACTACATAGCTGTTATCTCTTGGAAAAAAGATAGGAAGTTTCATACTATATCTCTCTGTTGTATTTAGAAATTCTCCTGCCATGTGCATGCAGTACTTTTATTTAATGACAATACGGGTGACCTGGGTTGTACTACAGTCATTTCTGTTTTATCCTTTGTATTGTTAAAAAGTTATTTTTAAATAAACAGCTTTCCAGGGGACTCTGTTGTGTAGGAATGGGTGAGGAACCACTACTCTAAACCAAGGACAATAACAAGATGATGACCTTACTTTCAGTCTTTGGCCTGTTATTCCCCTGGGGCACCTAGAATAAACTTCTCAGCCCAGTTACTCAGCAAAACCAAATGAAAATGAGGACAATAGTTAAGGGCCTGATTCCACTTACCCTGCCGTAGACGGGGTTGGCAGCTGCCAAAACACTGCAGCGGGCATTGAGCCGAGCGTGGATGCCAGCCTTGGCGATGGTCACTCGACCCTGCTCCATCACTTCATGGATGGCTGTGCGATCCATGTCAGACATCTTGTCGAACTCATCAATACAAACAACACCTCGGTCAGCCAGGACCATGGCCCCGGCTTCCAGACGGCGCTCCCCTGGGAAGTGAGGAGGTAAAAACACGTGCTCCAGTCCAGGTTATAGAGGACGTAAGGGAGAGATTTCAATCTCCTTCCTCAGAACTTCTCACCATAGCACATAAGAATGCAGTAAAGAGGTTTCATCTCCAAGAAACTTAGAGCAAGGCCTAGTGGGTCACTTTTCGGCTCAAATCTGAATATCTGTCTGTCCCACTTTGAGCCCTACACAGCTAGCCTCTCATAAACTTCCTTTATATGTTCTCTCTTCACCCTTATCCTCATGTAATAGCCCAACCACACCTGTTCTCTTTTCACTGGTCTTCAAATCCCTTCCTGTAGTTCATAAAACAGTATAATCTTTATTTTTATTTCCCTTCCAATGTGCTAAGCTTTCTCCTTTGAAACTCTTTCAAATCACTTGGGAAACATTCTTGTAAACAGAAAGCCACCAAAAGACTTAAATAATTAATTCACCCACCATTGCCAAACACTCAGTCCTCTACAATCTGGCCCCAACTAGCTTCTTAACTGTCTTCAGAACACAAGCCATGCCTAGAGCAAGCTCAAAGAATCTATGTTTAATCTCGCTGTTGGGCCTTTGCCAAGGACCCTTACACCTTTACCTGTTTCCTGGTCTGTGGTGACAGCGGCCGTCAGACCCACTCCAGAGGAGCCCCGGCCAGTGGTGGGGATGGCCCGGGGTGCAGTGCAAAGCACATACCGCAGAAGCTGAGACTTGGCAACCGATGGGTCTCCTGTGGGATGGGGTGGTGATGATTCTCTAAGAAACTCCCCACTCCCCACAGCAAGTCTACTTTTCTAGCACAGCTCTTGAGACAGAGACACACAGTAATTGGTTGTTAATATTATTTCCTTCACTTTTCCCTTCACCATTCATGGAAAAATGTATTTTAGCAATTATAAGTCAGGAACTCCAGAAATGATTTTTTGAAAAAAGATTTATTTTAGCCTCTTGCCCTAAAATACTGCCAGGTACAGAACACACATTCTCACTATTTATGTCTCCACAAGGTAAGAACAAGAATCTAAAGCAAATCCCCAATACCATACCTATTAGAAGAATATTGATGTCCCCACGGATGTGACTGCCATTTTCTAGGTCTCGTTCCACCCCTCCCAAGAGCAAACAGAGGATTGCCTTCTTGACATAGTCATGTCCATGGATACTAGGGGCCAATGACCTGGCCAGCTGGTCAAAGATATCCTGGAAGAGAGACAACCAATAGAGCGAAAAGCTGAGTGAGATTCAGTGGGGTTTTTGCAGAGCTCCATTTTATACTTCGGCCAACAGAAAATGCTTGAAATATACAAATCACATTATTAGACCATTATCAGAGCACACGCAGAGGCAGCCTAGATTCCAAAACTTGTTTAGCGGTTTAATCTTTAAGAAAAAAAAATTGTTCCCAGTTTCAACATTTTAGGAATAAGAATGTGTTCTGTGCTTCAGCAGTAACCTTTATCACACATCATACAATTTAGAATTGTAGCTCAATTCTAAATGTGGACATCTGTCTTTAAAAAAACAATATATAGGAAATAAAATAAAACATAAAATCTTAAATTTAAATAATGTATCACTAATGTCTTCAGTAATAAAAAGACTTATTGGTACTCCTAATACTTGTATTAGGCTCACTTAGCAGCCCAGCAAGTCGTACAAAAGAATTATTAAGAACAACCAGCAAAAACACCCTTTCACACTTGTTGATTGGGACAAAAACCAGAAGCTAGTACTAAATATTTCAGAGAAAAAAACCCTTGAACGTTCCTCCTGATCCAGTACAAAGACAGCCATGCACCAAAACACAACTTTTTTTCTTTTCTGAGACAAGGTCTCACTCCGTCGCCCAAACTGGGTGCAGTGGTATGATCACAGCTCACTGCAACCTCTAACTCCTGGGCTCCCCAATTACAAATCCATTTCCATACTCATATCTCTAAAGGATTCCCAGACCTTGGAACGGGTTTTACTGAACTTCTTGATCTTGGCTATATCCTCAGCAGAGAACGAAGGTTGTGCGTCCTTGCTCATTTGCTTCACATTACAGGCAATCAGGACAGTCCTGGGACAAAGAGAGTAAGAAGAAGTCTGTTATATTCAATTTCTAACATCGGTAGCTAGCACCTCCAACAGGAGTAAGCCTTTGTAGGCTACTAAACTAGACCAGCAAACTAGAGGGTTTTTTTGGTGGTGAGAGGAGGTTGGAGGGGCTGGGGGGAGCAGTGTGTAGCTGTTCTTAATTAAACAAATGATTCTGTCCATGACTCAAATATACTGATCATGCCCCATCTCTGGAATTTATTTAGCTCCTGATGATCCATGGAGCTAAAGACAGAAGTGTGTATGGGAAGGAGGTAGGAATAAGTGAGAAATTCCCAGATAAGCCATGAGGCTGTAATCGCATCACCAATAACTCCCACTTTTGGCTTAAGATGTTAAGTATCACCAGCTTCACTGATAGAAAAGATGTATGAGGCTGGGCGCGGTGGCTCACGCCTGTAATCCTAGCACTCTGGGAGGCCGAAGAGGGAGGATCCTTTGAGTTCAAGAGTTCCAGACCAGCCTGAGCAAAAGCGAGACCCTGTCTCTACTAAAAAAATAGAAAGAAATTAGCTGGACAACTAAAAATATATAGAAAAAAATTAGCCGGGCATGGTAGTGCATGCCCATAGTCCCAGCTACTCAGGAGGCTGAGGCAGGAGGATTGCTTGAGCCCAGGAGTCTGAGGTTGCAATGAGCTAGGCTGACGCCATGGCACTCTAGCCCAGGCAACAGAGTGAGACTCTGTCTCTAAAAAAAAAGAAAAAAGAAAAGATATATCAGAGGCTATTCCATCTCCCACGCAGGTAGAATAGTCTACCTATCTCTGGGATATGGCAAACTGGAGAAAGGATACTACCAGAAATGGAAGCTGCCAACAACATTCCAAACACTTTACAGCAGACCCTTTACCTGAAGGTCCCTGAGGTGTAACCTCCCTTTTTTCCAGGAAGACAACGGTAGGTTCCCACCACCTGGACTCGGTCACCAGGCTTTGCTTTATCCACCAAATCATCATCCAGAATGACGTCCACAGAGCGGGGAAGCTGGCCGGCTGGGGCCTTCTCTGGCATCTCCTGGATGGTGATGGTCTGGTGATCCTTATACACAGAGAGGCCGTATTCTGTCTCAAGGGGATTGTTCTCCTCATCCTGGAAAAAGGCACACAGAAAAGTAGAGTTATCTCAGTCCTGTCTTAAAAATGCTACACTAATCTGTTCTGGGAAACAATAAGATGACTTTATGAAATTTTAGTACACAGAAGCCAAAAGAAAAATAAAAAACCTAGGTATCTTCTCTATCTTTTTCCATCACTATCTCTGTTCTAGTAACAAATCATCTAACGGAAGAGGCAACCCATAATCTGAAGAGACTGTGACTATATCAGCATCTAAATTAAGATTCTTAATTTCCCTACTAAAGCTGAATTATGTGCTTACATTCTGAAGCAGTTTTTCACTGCTACATAATACCCAACAAAAATGTTCACCAAAAGCCATGCCTATAATGCTCATAGCAGCATTATTACTAATAGTCAAAAATTAGAAAGTATCCAAATGCTGTCAATAGTATAACGGTTAAATTAATGTGGTATATTCATATCATACTACACAGCAATAAAGATGTATGAAGCACACCTATAAACAACATGTATGGATTTTATAAACACAATGCTGAGCAAAAGAAGCCCCAAACAAAAGAGTACTTAAATAAAACAGAAAAACCTGCAAAAGTTATCTGTGCTGTTAAACATCATGATAGTGGTTACCCCAGAGTAACATGGGCCTTCTAGAAGGACTTCTGACGGCTAGTAAGGTTTTGTTTCCTCGTTAAAATGCTGGTTATACAGGTATATGCAGCTTTTAGTAATTGTATGTATATTAAACTTCAATAAAAACTTCAATAAATTTTTTAAGTTTTTACTTCACTGATAATTAAATTTTCTAAAAACATAACAGCTATCACTTACTGAGTACTTGCTATGTGCCAGGCACTGTGCTATTATTTCATGAAATTATCTCATAATTACCACAACTATTTTATAAGCCAGGTATTTTTCACACTTTATGGACAAGGAAATTGAGACTAGAAGAGATTAAACAACTTCTCCAAGGTCACAGTAGGTAGCAGAGCTGGACTTGACACACGAGTAACCCCAAAGCCCAGCACACTAGACAATACTCAGAAGACCTGGACCAATGTATTTCACTTCTGAAGCAAAGAAGCTGGGCCGTAGTAACCAGCAGAAAAGTAGTCCCTGAGTACTGCCTAAAGAATAAATTATAGAAAGTGGAGACCTCAATAAAGAAGAAAACAAGATGACTTAAAAAATGCAACTGCCCTGAACTAAAGAGACATGGGTCCTAGTCCGAAAGGCCATCACTAACTGGGACCCTAAGCAATTCATTTAACCTCTATGAATCTCAGCATTTTATCTGGAGGTAAACTAAATAATTCTAAAGTATGTTTCAAGTATGTATAATTCTAGGATACTCATTCTTGTTTTGGTTTGTTTATATGTTTGATTTCTCCACCAATTTAAAGACTGATGACAAGGACTGGGTCTATTTATATCTTTGTCCTCCACAGTGCCTACCAATGCTTTGGATGCAGACAGCAGTAGTTCTCAATTAAAATTTAATGGGGGGAGAGGAGGTATTCTTTGATAGAATGAGTTCAGACATCAAGTAATCAATATTAATGATCTTGTGTCTCATTAAGTAAGAAAAGCTTTGCACTGTCCTCAATCCAGATCAATCTGAAACTAAGAATAAACAAAGTCTTTTACTATGCTGCCTTTCTCCCAAACCCACAGTGAAATATCTGCAAAGATTACACAGTAATATTATATAGCACAAGTATTTTTCTAGTTTACTTTTAAAAAGCAGAAGATAAAATTATACATGATTATGACTATGCTAAAAGATCTACGTAGGTTAGATGACGTTTTTTCCTTCTTTTGACCATTCATAATTTTCTAAAGTGAATATTAATCCTTTTTTAAAAAAATAAGAATTGTGAAGCTGGGCACGGTGGCATGAGCCTGTAGTCCCAGCTACTCAGAAGGCTCAGACAAGAGGATCACTTGAGCCCAGGAGTTAAAGGTTATAGTGTGCCACAATGACACGTGTGAGTAGACACTATACTCCAGTCTGGACGACACAGCGAGACCCTGTCTCTAAAAATAAATGAATGAATGAATAAATAAATAAAAATAAGAATTGTGAACTTTCCTTATTAAACTCTGGCCAAAAATCAGTCTTCCCTTGGGATTAATACTTTCTTTTCACTCTCTCTACTTCTAGAAAACAGACTTCAGATATTACACTATTCCTTGTGTTAAAATATGTATCTTTGACTTCAACCCCCAAGGAGGCCCAATCAACTTATGCCCCTCACCTTGGTGGGATAGACAGAGCTGGATGGAAAGGCCACCAAGGTGGTGAGATCAGAATAACGTCGCTCTATGGTCTTCTTGGTAGCAGGACAGTAGTGGACACTGCGGACGACTTTTGGACGAACTAAAGAGCCTAGGAATGGAAAGTGTGCATAAAAAGTCATCCAACTAAACAGTGATAGAGGTGGGACCTAAACCCATACAAGCCTATGACAATGCCAAATACTGTGTTCTTCCAACTAGGTTAAGCTATTTCAATATTACCTGTCTTTTACCCATTTTTACATTTTTATATAGAATACCACATTTATGTAAAATTTTAATAGCACTGATTCCAACTAAAAGACAGTAGGAGATTAGGGTTGGAACAAGGGGACTGCCAGGAACCAAGATTCCTCTAGCTCTCAGCAGAAGGAATTCTGGTAATACAAGTGGTCACTCGAGGTCCTCCTAATCATTGTGCACGCTCAGCTACTCTGAGTTTTACCACATAATTTCAATGCTCCACCCTCTGAAGCCACAAGCTACCCAGATCTACTTTCCTGCTTCCCCAGTCTCCCTAAGTCCCCCCACCTTCATTGCCTTAGTGTCCCCCTTTAACCCACTCACATTTAGTGACAATGCCCTCCACACAGACCACACAGCTAAGGAAGCAGGAGGTAAGAGTCCGGGGAGAGACATGCTTGGAACCAAAACTGCCCTCCAATCCTATGTAGAACTCCTCATACTGCTTGGCATAGGTAGCATCAATGGAGGCCACAAAATCCTTTAAGGCCCGCTGGAAGGCAACCAGTTCCTCAAAGGCATTGCTCAGGAGGCTGTATATGGGCAAGAGAGAAAATTAGACAGAGAGGGCAGAACTCAAAAAAACTGAGACTCAAAACAGTAGACATTCCTAGATCATTAAAGGCAATAAGAGAAAATCCAGCTCCTACTTTCTCCTGTTTCAAGACTCAGTAAAATACATCAGAACTGTCAAGACTCAGTAAATACATCAGAACTGAAGACCAATTTTAATTCAACTTATCAAAGATATAAAAATCATATTAAGCTAAAAACATTAGAAGGGGCACTTAAGAAGAAAATGCTCACCACCTTCTTTTGGAATGAAAAAATGTAGGTGTGGATGAGCCATGAGGGCTTCTGGGTCACCCCTGTTTCATTTAGGTCCTCTCCAGGGAAGCCTGTTCCAGTCCAGACAAGAGGGAGGGGAGCTATTCTCGCTCAGAGCCAGGATATCCCCCTGGAAACCCTTGCCACTCACCGGTTAGCCCTCTTCTCATTTTTCCTGCGCAAGTCATTCACATTGACAATCAGCCGGTATTGGTTGTCACTGATCAGCTCCCGAACTTTGCTCTGATAAATTCCCTGGTCTTCCTGCAAAACAGCCACCACATATCACAAGAGACACAAATTCAAAAATAAAATTTTCCGAAAAACAAGCAGTTCTCACAGCAAAATAAATGAGAGTCAATCTCTGTGACATAGCTGAATCCCAAGTATATGTTTACTGATTTCTCCCTTTTGTTCACCATCCCCAGATTCCAAATACACCCTCCCGGGAGACTGTAAAAATTGTAATGAATTCCTCAAAGTCCATGCTATTACTCCCACCACGATCAACAGCTTTTCTGTATAGTCATTTTTCATCCTTTAACGGGGAATTAAAATGGGTTCATAAGAAGCCTAAAAGGAAAATAAGTAAAAAACCTTATTAAAATGTAAATTTAATGACAAAAGGAAACAATGACAATAGATATTTGTTTGCTTGACTGTAGTAATCATCTCACTATGTATATCAAAACATCATGCTGCCCACCCTAAACATATACAATAAAAAGTGTAAATTACACAGACTTTTAAAATTCTAATTAAACGGTTTTCATTTTAAAATTATGTACGGAATTAAAATATTTTTCCCAATAATAGAGAAAGAGTTATCATATCTGAACCTAAAGGAGTAGGGAGCTTTAGCTATTTGTTTACAACATCAACCCTTCAAGATGCTTCATCAATAGTCTATGGATTTATCTTGGATTGCACACAAAACCCCCTTAACCTGCATACAACACTTTTTCATCTGCATCTCCTGTGGTATTGAAAAAGAATGCAACCAAAATAGGAAGTCTTTCCCTCCTGGTAGAAAATGAGTCACTAAAATCTTAGCACCCTACAAGACTGCAGGTCACTACCGCCTTACAGCAGTCTATCCCCCCCAAAACAGAGAGCCAGACACGACGTGGGAAAGGCCAACGTGGGTTTTGCCATTTTGTTTGCACTTGATGGAACCTGTCGCCTTTCGCGCAGGCGCGGACCACCACCTGTACTTAGGAGAAAGTTACAGATCGCTCTCCAAGCTCACCTACAGAACACAAACTAGGGACTCACTCCACAGCAAGAGAAGCTACAAGGTTGGGTGGGAGGCTCCGGGCGGGCCGGCAGAGCCACGGCCCACAGTGTGGAGGTCTGGCGGGCCTCCGGCTCCCGCGCCCTGTCGCTGCCCGGGCGAGGAGCGGCATCCCGCGCGACCTCCCTCGGCTGGTCCACTAGAGCCCGCGCCCCGGCATCCCGCTCACCTCGTCGTCCAAGAAATCCAAGTAGTCTCTCTGAGCCTCCCGCAGCTCCACATCATCCAGCACCACGGTCCCCGCCATGCCCGCTGCCTTGGAACTGCCGGCACAGAAGTAGCGTGAAGGGACCCAGGATGTCTCCGCCCCGGCGCGGAAACTTCCGAACTTTTCCCGCCACCAAAGGTTACCAAGCGGAAGAGGCGGAGACGCTGGGAGCATATACACATTATGATTGGCTGAGTCCTCTGACGCCGGAATAGCGAGTGTCCAATCGAGAGCTTCCTCTTCTTCTGGTTTTCCGCTCCGCGCCTTGCGTGGCGGGAAATGTGCCATCCGGGGTGCTCTGATTCTCTCCGCCCTCACTGACGGGAAAGATGACCAATGGGGCCAAGAGGAGGGTCTCAGAACAGACATTGGGCAGCCAAAGGGGGCGGACCGCAGAGATGGGAAGCGCTGCATTCTGGGAGTTGTAGTCTCTCCCCTTTTCCGGATGTTTTGCTGGGTTTTTCAAGCTGCAGGCTCTCTGACCCCACCGCAGTGACCAAATTCAGCCCAGAGGTAGGACTGTCTTTGAAAGTAGAATAAATGTCAGAGAACGGAATTTGTAACCCAGGAAGGTGAAAACATAAAAGCAAATCGTTTCTAAGATATGCAAATCAGAACTGCCCTCCAGTGGCGTGGGGGAAAGAATGGATTTTGAGAATCTATGAGATGGAAATTAGAATCATAGCATCTTAGGGAAAGGTTAGTCAGGACCCATTTGCTACCTGAATACCATTGCCCGAAGGTCCCCACAGAGATACCAGGCCGCAGAAGAGGGTGAACAAAAAAAAATTTCAGTATGTACCCAGCCTCTCTAGAGAACATCTCTTGTGTTATTATACAAAATTCTGAACTACACCATCTTACTTGCAAATGGGTAAATTAAAGGTTTTCTCGCCTTATAAAAAGATTACAGGATCCTTTAAAGTAAATTAGTTTACTGAAAGTTACACACAAGAGAACAAAGTGTTTCGTGCCACTAATTGTTATCAGTCAATAATTAAGATATAGCACATATGCAATTATAATGATTAAAAAATCAATTGCATGTCCAAATTTGTTTGTGTTTAGTCCTTCGTGGTTGGTTTTTTATTATACTTTTTAGGGGTTTTTTTTTTTTTTTGAGGTATAATTTTATGTATAGTAAAACGCACAAATCTTACGTGTACAGCTCAATGAATTTTTACCCAAGTACACACTTGTGTAACCACTCAGTGCACAATAAAGAACATGCCCATTGTCACAGCGCATGTTTTTAATTTTACTGAACAAGAAGCTAAAACAGCAGATTGCCTGATAACCAGACATTTGGTAACTCTTTATCTGAAATTCTGGACAACTGATTATTAGCTTATGTTTGAAGGTCTCCAGGACTCACTATGTACTGATAAATATTCTAACTATAATCTGCCTAAACAAAATATATATGCCATCTATTTGTATGTGTGTATGTATTTCTAGTTATCATTGTTCAGTTTAGAGTTACTATATGTTTTGTGCCATCCCAGTGGGCAGATTAATCAACCCATAGTCAAAGAAAAAAGACCATCACTTGACTGCTTGCTTTTGTGTATATTAACAGGCAAGAAAAGAAAAAGAAATTCTAGAATGAAGATCCTGTTTGCAATTACATAGTAAGAGATTTTGAGTTAGTAACGTAACAATGGCTTTATCACTTGATCATAGCTCTCATTTTATGAATTTACAAAACACAATACTGATGATATTCTCTGCTCTGGACACAACTTGAGATTAATCCTAAAAGAACCAGTTATTTCAAACTAGCAAAGAAATCAAGTCTTTGCAGTAGAAAGTCCGAAGAAGTGGTAGTCTAGAAACCACGTCTTTGATTCTAACACACTTTTTTCTGGACTTTTGTTTCCTCATATACAATATAAGATGAGGAAGTTGAATTAGAAAATCTCTAATAATCTATCTCACTCTAACATTTTGTGAGCCTGTGGCAAATTTGGAAACTAGGTAAGCACAATTCTATTTAATGAATTAATCATGCCACGGTCCTTGAGAAGGATTTGATTTGCCCTAATGTCATCATCTTCAGTTGAGAATGACATGTGGCGATTTAGTTGGTGTTTCTCCCTTCTTTCATTAGGGTATGAAATCTTTAGACAGAGAAAGCAACTTTCCTTTGTTATCTTTCACACCTCCAAACTGCCCAGAGAGAACAATCAATCCAGTTGTTGCTAAAGAAAAATTGGGCCATTTGTAATATACATACCTCAAAAAGAGTCCAGCTGAGCTTAGCCAACGGCCCTCCTCTACTTCTGGCTCAAAATTAAAAAGCACATATAACCAAATAAGCAGTGTATCTACAGTTTCCATACTTGCTCACATTCTTGCTTTCCTCTGTATACATTTTCTTTCCACCCTAGGCCTTGATGGACCCAAGCCGATCTCCAAGGCTAAATAAACGCTAGGGGGCTCACTAGAGAGCAGAAGTGTGCAGGAAGACAGTGGAAAGAAAACAAAATACTGCAAAAACATTGCAAAGTACGTGTGCTATTTCTATTTTTCCATGTCCTCAGGAACCAAAAAGTACCCAAAGGCACACTATAAACCCATAATAAATATTAATACTTACTAAATGATAAATACCTTTGTTTAAAACAATGAATAGTGTTACATATTGTAAAACATTTCAAACAATACCCTGTGATTAATAACTTGCTTCAGGCACTCAGGAAAGTATCATAATCCACTAGTACTCCTTTGACGCTCAAAAACCATAAAAGCTTGTAGGTCAGAAAAATCTATGCCTCTAGGTGCTAGAGCAGTTTAAGGAATAATCTACAGGTGCAGGCTTGCCCTGGCCAAGCAGATCTGTTCTCTTCTGCAGCAGGAACAAGTCAGAAGCTTCTCCAGATGCTATAGTCTAAGGTTTTGAGCACCAAGACAGGCAGACTTGGTTACTCTTTCTGGCTGCTCTACTTATCAGCTGTGTGACTAAACAACTTACTTTACTACTTTGTGCCTTAGTTTCCTCACCTTTCAAATTAGGTTAGAAGTTGTATCTAGCTCAAAGAATGGTTTAAGTATTCAGAGAAGTCAACAGATGTAAAGTGTTGAGAAAAGTACCTGGCATTAATAGTTAGTAAGCATTAAATAAATGTTGACCATTGGTGATGGTGTGGATAGTAGTTGGAGAGAGGTCAGGGGATGGAGGAGAGGCCCAGCACAATGGCTCATGCCTGTAATCCTAGCACTCTGGGAGGCCAAGGCGGGAGGATTGCTTGAGCTCAGGAGTTCAAGACCAGCCTGAGCAAGAGTGAGACCCCCTCTCTACTAAAAATAGAAAAAATCAGTCAGGCGTCATGGCGCATGCCTATAGTCCCAGCTACACAGGAGGCTGAGGCAAGAGGATTGCTTAAGCCCAGGAGTTTGAGGTTGCTGTGAGCTAGGCTGACACCATGGCACTCTAGCCCAGGCAACAGAGCAGGACTCTGTCTCAAAAAAAAAAAAAGGTGGGGGTGATGGAGGAGAAAAAGGAGAGGAGGAAGCACCCCAGTGCATTCTGAACAACTCAGACAACCAAATTCATGCCCCCTTCCCACTCCCACCAACTTACGGTAGAACAAATCCAGACAGTTCCTTGAGTGAGACCTTGTTTGCTAGAAATCCAATTGGCTAAAGGAGTAACACACTCATGGATGAGGCATTGTTTGCTGCACTTCTGCCAGTGTTGAAAGCCATGAGACACAGTTACTCCATCCTCAAGGAACATTATGAAATACCAAATGGTTCCTGGAATCAGTTGGTGTGTCTTCTAAGAGAGTCCAGTCACCTTTCTTTAGTCTCCCCTCTGTCCTCATCTTTTGCTTCCTGGAGTCCTTAGGGTTAGACATACTAAAAAGAGCAGGACAGGCCGGGCGCGGTGGCTCAAGCCTGTAATCCTAGCTCTTTGGGAGGCCGAGGTGGGCGGATCGTTTGAACTCAGGAGTTCGAGACCAGCCTGAGCAAGAGCGAGACCCCATCTCTACTATAAACAGAAAGAAATTAATTGGCCAACTAAAATATATATAGAAAAAATTAGCCGGGCATGGTGGCACATGCCTGTAGTCCCAGCTACTTGGGAGGCTGAGGCAGCAGGATTGCTTGAGCCCAGGAGTTTGAGGTTGCTGTGAGCTAGGCTGACGCCATGGCACTCACTCTAGCCTGGGCAATAAAGTGAAACTCTGTCTCAAAAAAAAATAAATAAATAAAAATAAAAATAAAAAATAAAAAGAGCAGGAGAATCCAGGAGCCAGACAGAGAACATCAGTGATCCTGATTTTCCCATTAAATTTGGCAACACAGTTGGCCTGCCAACAATTCGTGATTCATGGACATTTGCCAGTCTGATTTCTTAGTCCCTGAGAAGTCATTCCCATTCTTTTTTGTTTTTGTTTTTATTTTTGTTTTTTGAGACAGGGTCTCACTCTCTTGCCCAGGCTAGAGTGAGTGCGTGGCATCAGCCTAGCTCACAGCAACCTCAAACTCCTGGGCTCAAGCAATCCTTCTGCTTCAGCCTCCTGAGTAGCTGGGACTACAGGCATGTGCCACCATGCCCGGCTAATTTTTTCTATATATATTAGTTGGCCAATTAATTTCTTTCTATTTATGGTAGAGACAGGGTCTCGCTCTTTGCTCAGGCTGGTTTTGAACTCCTGACCTCGAGCAATCCTTCCACCTCGGCCTCCCAGAGTGCTAGGATCACAGACAGGAGCCACTGCGCCTGGCATCCCATTCTTAATTATACAAATCTTTGCTGATGCTCCATTTGAAAAGCTTTGCTTCAGTGCTTAGAGCCACAGATTTGCAGAAGGAAATTACCAAAAATTGAGTGAATACAAATACAGTATATGATATTCTCTAATAACTCCATTCTGTAAATCTGTCTGAATTTGATATAAGTGTGCATTTTTTTCTTTTTTTTTGAGACAGAGTCTCACTCTGTTGCCCTGGCTTAGAGTGCCGTGGCATCAGCCTAGCTCACAGCAACCTCAAATTCCTGGGCTCACGCGACCCTCCTGCCTCAACCTCTCGAGTAGCTGGGACTACAGGCATGCGCCACCAAGCCTGGCTAATTTTTTTCTATATATATTTTAGTTGTCCAGCTAATTTCTTCCTATTTTTTTAGTAGAGATGGGGTCTCACTCTTGCCCAAGCTAGGCTCAAATTCCTGACCTCAAACGATCCGTCTACCTTGACCTCCCAGAATGGTAGGATTACAGGCATGAGCCACCGTGCCAGGTTATAAGTGTGCATTTTTAAAGATATAGTCTCTTAATGTAACAAAATGATGAAATTTAGCTTTATCTATCAACCAATCAAATATTAGTTAAGCATCTGTTTACCTAATTCTGTCCTGGAACAGAGACTTTTAGGTCAGTGTTGCCTGACAGAAATATAATGCAAGACATACATAATTTTAAAATTTCCAGTAGGCACATTTTAAAAAGAAGAAAAAAACCAAACAAAAACCAGGTAAAATTAGTTTAATAATATATTTAATAATATCCAAAATATTATCATTTGAACATATAATTAGTATAAAGAAATATTGAAATATTTTACTTTTTTGTACTGTCTTAAAAATCCAGTGTGTATTTTGCACTTACCCACATCTCAATTCAGACTAGCCACATTTCAAGTACTCAATCACTACATGTGGTCTGTGGCTACTATACTAGAACAGCTTTGGAGTATAAAAAGTTATATCTTAAAATAGCTTATGATTTACCTTGAAATAATAGTAACCATTTGTTGAGCATGTTCTATGTGCCAGACACTATGCTAAGCACTTTACCATGTAATCTCATTTGATTTTTACTCCACTTGGTGAGATAGTTATTTTGAATCCTCATTTTACAGGTAAGGAGACTAAAGTTTAAAAGATTCCAGAATTCCTAACCAGTAAGGATCAGGGGCAGGAATTGAACCCAGGTCTATATGACTATATCAAATAGCATTTAAGAACAAACGAGTATTGTTACAATTCAAATGCAGAGTCTGACCTATAAGACTCAGTAGAATTTACTTAAATATTGAGCAAATATCTTATATTTTAAAATATTTTAATTGAGTTTAAAAAATGTGTTATAGGCATAGTTTGAAGTATTACATACATTAAAAAATGACAGATACAGATTTGCACTGGAGTGATGAGGGAAGGCTAATGAAAGGAGGCAGTATTTGATCTGAGGATCAAAGCAGGGGTCCCCAGACTTTTTAAACAGGGTGCCAGTTCACTGTCCCTCAGACCTTTGGAGGGCCGGACTATAGTTTAAAAAAAACTATGAACAAATTCCTGTGCACACTGCACATATCTTATTTTGAAGTAAAAATACGAACGGGCAAAAATACTCGCATGTGGCCCGCAGGCTGTAGTTTGAGGACGCCTGATCAAAAGCTAGTCAATATTGCCTCTAGGCAATCACAGCCAAGGCCCTGGGAGACACCAGTGTGGCCAAAATGAAGGGTCTGCAAGAGAGGTGAGTGCAGGGTAGGACTGGAAGCAAGTGAGTGCATGAGGCCTGACTGTAGACAACACTGACTAGCAGAATAAGTAGACTGGGCTTGATTTCGTAGGCAAAAGGGAGCCATTGATGGCTTTTGAGGAAAGGAGAGACACTATCAAAGTTGTGCTTTAGGAAGATTAATCTAGCCAGGGCATGTGTAGAATGGATTATTTGAATCCATAATAAAAAGAAATGAAGCCAAAAAAAGGGTCTTCAAACAAGAGTCAGAAAAGAAAGGATGAGGGTGAGACATTTCAGGGGGAAACTGACAGATCTAAAAGCTATTTGGGGCCGGGCACAGTGGCTCACACCTGTAATCCTAGCCCTCTGGGAGGCCAAGGTGGGAGGATCGATCAAGGTCAGGAGTTTGAAACCAGCCTGAGCAAGAGCGAGACCCCTGTCTCTACTAAAAAAATAGAAAAAAATTAATTGGCCAACTAAAAATATATAGAAAAAATTAGCCAGGCATAGTGGTATATGCCTATAGCTACTCGGGAGGCTGAGGCAGGAGGATTGCTTGAGCCCAGGAGTTTGAGGTTGCTGTGAGCTAGGCTGACACCATGGCACTCAAGCCCGGCCAACAGAGTGAGACTCTGTCTCAAAGAAAATAAAAGCTATTTGGATAGAAGTAGGAAGGAATGAGGACGAGGAAGGAATAAAAATTATAATTATGTCACATAATTAGACACAGTGCCTCAAGGGCTTACAAAAAGCATATAGATGTTACTGACCTTTACTTAGATCTATATTTAGAATGAACAATTTTTTTGTAGTTAAGACAGAAAGGATAAGAAATTTCAGAGACAAACAAGTCTCCCAAAACAGCAATTGTCTGGAAGAGAATGCAAAATTGACATTTAGTTTCAACACATTCTCAAGGATGTAAGGAAAAAGAAAGGGTGAAAAAAGAAAGGAAATCATGTTTTGTTTCATTTTAGAACAAATTACTATATATATAAACTGTACCTTCGTAAAGCAAAGTGTCTACAAATTATGCTTCAATCAAGTTTATTCTAAAAATCTAAGCAAAGAATATGAATCAAATCATAAACGCATCCTGACTGCATCTGGTTAAAAGAGAGAGTGGACAGCCAGTGCTGCTTGGAGCAAGTTGAATATTCATTTTAACCGGATCCATGTCATTTGTCTAAGAAGCTACAGTTCCTGTCCACAGCATTCACAATCACTGTGATAAACCCAGAAGCCAGGGCTTGGGGGCGACTGAATCTCATTGTATCCTCTACTCGCTGAACATTTGACAACATAGGAGCAGAATTTGAAAAAATGTTTGCAAGGCACTGTGAGATACAAGCTGTAGAAATGGTTGTATTGATCACTCACTCTTTAGAGAAATAAAATCACCTCCCCCTATCCTCCACCCCAGCTCATGCCCACAGTTCCCTTCCAGCATCTTACTACATTCTTCCGGCGGAATGATGGGGATCTTTAGATAAAAAGAAATACAGGCCTTCCTTCTCCTTCTTCCAGCCCTCCAATATTCTGTTGGCTTTAGAAAGTGCAGAGAAACTGTTGGCACTCTGATCTCATATTTTATGTGCTACAAGGATCAAAACAAAAATCTCTAAGAAGCTTAGAAGTTTAATGTTCACCTCTTTTTCCCAGCCTTTCACTGGATCCTTTGATGAGCCTCCAAAAAATATGTCTGATCCAAAACCAAACCCAGATAGAAATTTTTCCTGGCCTGTGTCCATCTGTTAAGCCACCTGTTTCTCTCCATGCTAATACAGGAAGCGGATATGAGGAACCTGAAGGTGTTGGCTCAGAGCCTTACAGGTCTGGGGAACGTGGCTTTTAAAATAATTATTCTTTATTCACTGGCATGCTTCAATGCCACCTTCATTACTTGGAAATGCAAATTACTCCAACAATGTTTATTAAAATATAAATGAATATCAGGGTGCATACTAGAATTTCAGAGCTGGAAGTCATTCTATAAGCCATTTAGTCTAAAGCCCCATTCATAACTTAGACAAGTGAGGGCCAGAAAAATAGGTTACACTTTAAAATCAATATATTTAAAACGAAGGGTTTTTTTTTGTTTGGTAGAGAAATACTCAGGGCAGAAAAAGACCCTGAAAGAAAGGTAGATTTGAGCAAATCAAACTTTTAGAAGTGAAAAATATAGTTATTGAGAGAATAAATAAATGGAATGGTTAAATGCAGAGCAGATACATTTGAAAAGAGATAAACTAGAAGACAGAGCTGAGGAAATTGCTAACATGCAGCAGAGTGAGGAAAGAGGAAATAGAATATGAAAACTGATTTAATAGTCTGCTTAGACTTTATCCTATATTCCTATAAATGCAAAAAACAATGGTGAGCAAAATAATTGGTAAATACGAAGGTAAATCTAAGAGGGTGTTGACTCTAAAAATTAATACTACTTACTAATAATGACTAATTAAGAGGGCAGTAAAAACTAGATACAAATCACTAGCATTATCTAATAAATAGCACTCTCTTCGGTGATGGAAATGTTCTATTTCTGCTCTGTCCAATATGGTAGCCATTATCCACATGTCACTACTGAGCATTTGAAATGTGGCTATGCAAATAAGGAAAAAAATTTTAATTTTATTTAACTCTGATTAATTTAAATTTAAATATCTTTATGTGGCTAGCAGCTATTATATTAGACACCACATGACAATAATAACATGGCAAGTGGCTAGAGCCAATTAAAGTTAAATATCCTAAGTTCTTTGTATTATTTGGGAGGAGAATGGAGATTCTGAAGGCATTTATTCATGTTAAAAATTCAAGGATAAGGACTAGAAAATTGAAATATTAATAGAATGGGCCGGGCGTGGTGGCTCACGCCTGTAATCCTAGCACTCTGCGAGGCCGAGGCAGGAGGATTGCTCGAGGTCAGGAGTTAGAAACCAGCCTGAGCAAAAGTGAGACCTCGTCTCTACTATAAATAGAAAGAAATTAATTGGCCAACTAATATATAATAAAAATTAGCCGGGCATAATGGCGCATGCCTATAGTCCCAGCTACTCAGGAGGCTGAGGCAGGAGGATTGCTTGAGCCCAGGAGTTTGAGGTTGCTGTGAGCTAGGCTGACACCACAGCACTCACTGTAGCCTGGACAACAAAGCGAGACTCTGTCTCAAAATATATATATATATATATGTGTGTGTAT
The DNA here is from genome assembly GCA_008750895.1 of Mirza zaza. Taxonomy (NCBI): domain Eukaryota; kingdom Metazoa; phylum Chordata; class Mammalia; order Primates; family Cheirogaleidae; genus Mirza; species Mirza zaza. The sequence continues at coordinate 85,404 of VSMD01051471.1, forward strand.
ATATATATATATTAATAGAATGTATTATTTCCACATAGCAGAGGGAAAAGAAGAATAAAGGAAACATTATCAATACACAGAAATCAGGAAAAGAAGTGGGAAAAATAAATCAAAGAAAAGCATGGTAAAAGTTAATAGAAAGCACAAGAAATATAATAGAAATAAATAAGAAATAAACTGGCTTATTCTTACAATGGAATACGGAAGATTAATGGAGCCACCATATCAAGAGAATGCTGAATGAAAAAAATCAGGTCACAAAAGATATAAACAGTTTATGTACCAAGGTATGTACATTTAATATAAAGTTTCAAAATGTACAAACTTAATATTTATTTTTATTAACATACAAATATACCATAATAAAACAGTATGTGGGGGATGGACACACTTGAAGCTCTGACTCAGGTGGGGCAAGGGCAATATATGTAACCTAAACGTTTGTATCACCGTAATATGCTGAAATAAAAAAATAATAAAACAGTATGCATGGAATGAATGAAAGAAACCCACTTCTGGAAGAGGGGCAAAGGAAGGGTAATAGATCTTTAGTTGAATCTAAACATTTTATTTTTAAAAAATTTGAAGCAAATGTAACAAAATATTAACATATACAAAATTTGGGTGATGAGTGTAGGTTTCAAACTATTTCCTGTTTGAAACTGATAATAGTTTGAAGCTATTATCTTCCAAATGTAAAAATTAAAATTCAAAAGAAATAAATTAGGACAAACCATCCAGATGGTTTTCTTTGTGTTGGGCTATTTCTATTTGACTGGTTTAGATCTTAGGAATTATATTTTATTTCTTGTCGCTTAGGAAGCTCATGTCCAAAAAATAATAAACTAACATAGTGAGCCCTCCCCACAGCAGAGAACTAAGAGCTGGTCATCACAGTTCCATGGGGAAGTTCTGCTTCCTTAAAAGAGGAGTCGGCAACTTGCAGTGGTGTCCCCTTCTCCATGGGGAACACCTTCCAAGAACCCGAGTGGATGCTGAAAACAGCAGATAGGCCTGACCCCTACATATACTATGCTTCTTCCTGTATACACATGCCTATGATAAAGTTTAATTTATAAATCAGGTACAGTAAGAGATTAACAACAATAACTAATAATAAAGTACAGTGATTATAATAATATGCCAGAGTCATCACTCTTGCATTTTGGGGCCATTATTACATAAACTAAGGATGACTTGAACACAAACTCTGTGATACCGGTACAGGTGATCTGATAACCAAGAGAGCTGAGCGATGATTCACTTCCGGGTGGGACGGAGGGGGACACAGAGAGATTTCATCTTGCTGCTCAGAACGACACGAAATTTAAAACTTACCAATTATTTCTGGAATTTTCCATCGAGTATTTTCAGAGCTCAGTTGACCACCTGCGGGCAACAAAAACTGGGAAAAGTGAAACCAAGGATAAGGGGGGACTGCTGTAGTATTTACCATTTTATTAGTGGGACTGAGTGCCATTGGATGCCATTGGATGGCAGTAGGGGAGGAAGAAAGAAGAAGAAGAAAAGGAAAAGGGTGAGGAGGAGAGATGGGGAGAGGAGGAGAAAAGGCCATGGCTCCCAATTGCCTTGGAACCACCAGCAGCACAACCTGTAGATGAACGTGGGATGGAACAACCTTGTCTCCTTGCTTTGGCATTTTACCTTGGGTGCTTCCTTTACCATATTGCGGTTAGTTATCTTTCTCCCCCAGCGAACCAAGTCTTGTTCTACTTCTTACCCTGATGCTTACCACAGTGCCCGACATAGAGTACGCCTTAATGAATGTCCGTTGAATTGACATCAAATACACAACTTCAGATCCCAATTGATTCCTTGGCCTCTTGTTCCCATGCGTCCAGCTTCCTCGTAATCTGTAAGCCTCCAAGCCTTTCTCTTTCGCTTTGTCACATTCATGGGTCCCTCTTCAGGGCCTTAAAGTTGGAAACCTTGAAGTTTGTCTATCTTTGGCTCTAACCAGTTTCTAGGTGGCCCATAGGGTGTGCATTGTTCAGAAGATGAGGGAGACAGACTGGGAACACTGCCTGGTAACAGGAACTTTCTGGGGCCCCCGGAATGTCACAGATTCCTGAGCCTGACTTTTTTTTTTTTTACTTTGTGAGAGGTTTAACAGGGAGCCACGGTTGGTCAAGAGGATGGAGGAGAGGGTTGTGGCACTTCCTGACACCTAGCTTTCCTATCCTTCCCTTTGTCTCAGACTGAAGTGTGGGGTCCCACGAGCATTCCCTAACACCAGGCCCTGGCCTTGCCACGCCAGTTGCAAGTTGTGGTCTTTAGGATGACACGCCTTTCTTTTCCAGAGAAATCAGCTGTGCTTACAGCTGTGGGTGGTACTATCTTAACAAAGAAAGCAGTCTGGCCTGGCAAGATATTTCTGTCAACTATGCTGTGGGAACCAGTCTGTTCTGTTCAGTTGCAGCACAAGGGATTTTCTAACAAAGGCGTTGGGTGCAACCGGCCTCTGGAGGGCAGCTGGCCCCACCTCGAGCCTGCAGCCTCATTGGCCAGCCAGTGCACAGGACCTGCTGGCCTGGCAGCAGCGAGCTGTTCGGGAGCCATATTGAAGTGGAGGCAACTAAGGAGGAAGGCGGAATGTCGCTCGGGTATTTTCAGTCTCAGTGCATTGCAGTGAGGCAGACACGTGTGGGCAGAGCCACCTGGGGCTTACTTAGAGGAAGCCTGCTCTCTGCTTCTAGAGAGGACACGACCAGCTGGTCCATACTTCTCTCTCCCCGTCAACAGGTTGGGGTGGCTGTGGCTAGCCAAAGAGACTCCTGATGTGACACTGGCTGTCTCACTGGCTTCTTGACGGGTCTGGGATCTCTGGGTGGGTCAGCCTGGGTGGATGAGAGCCAGGAGAACAAGTCTCTGGATCCGTCCCTCCCTGCCATAGGCTCCAGCTTGAGCAGAGCAGTGGCAGAGCACAAGGGCCTAGGACATTAGCAAGCTTAACCACCTAGGAACCTCCACAGCAGCATCTGCTGTCCCGGAAGCATCCCTGACGACCTCCAGCAGCTAAAGGGGCATGAAAAGCAGCAGTCTCGGCAAATTCTGCAGCAAGGAGGGCTTCCCTAGGAGTCCTCTCCTCAACAAAATTGTCCTGACCTATTGCCTGACCAGCCACTCCCTTAAATAGAGATTGAAACGGGGTGCAAGGCCTTTCTCGGTAAGCCTCTTTCGTCTGGGTGAGGTCCACCCTGGCCCTCCCATCGCCCACTGGGATTGTAAAGAAAGAAGAGAAATCCTCCAGACTTCCTGCCCCACAACCTCCAGACTACTCCAGTAGGAAGGCCATGCTGCAGGAGAGACTGTGAACTGTGACCTCCCAGGTGGCACAAACAAAGGGCTTGCCCCAACACCATGCAAAGAGGCTTGACCAAGCTTTAGCCTAGCTTCTGCCTCCACTAGGCTATGTCCCTATCTTGCCTGGTTTGTGCTCCTATAACAAAATACCTGAGACTGGGGAATGTATATGGAACCGAAAGTTATCTCTGCACAATTCTGGGGCTGGGAAGTCCAAGATGAAGGTAGTGGTAGATTCAGTGTCTTGGGAGGGCCCAGGTCTTTGCTTCATCTTGGAAGAGGGCAGAGAATGGCCAAAGGGTATGATCATTAGTTTCCTCCAGCCCTTTTAGAAAGTCACTAATCCTGTTTATAAAGGCTCTTCCCTCATGACTTAATCACCCCCTGAAGGCCCTTAGTGCTATCACATTGGCAATTAAGTTGCAACACACAAACTTGGGAGGACATTCAGATCGTGGCAGTCCCGAAAGGTGGCCCCAGCCCCTGGGCTGAGTCTTTGCTCAAGAAACACAATGCTGTCAAACTGCAAAAAGGACTTTGTCCCAACCCACACTGACAGTTTTCAGTTACTTTTCCACTCACTCCCTCTATAATTTTTTCCCAGTGCCCACCCCTTCCTCTGAGATCAGGGTAATTCAGGGCAGTATGGCCATAGATGCCTAGACCTTCTTTGTCTCTCTTTTTCACTTCCCTATAGCCCCTTTGAGTTACCTCTCCATTCTCCCATTAAAATTCCCAGTTACCTTTGTCTTACTTGGAGTTGAGCTCAGTTTATACCAGAGTTTCTCTTCCGTACTGCAGTAGGCTGAATAAAATCTGACAAATGACTGGTGCTGTTTCTTTTTGACAAGACAAGCCTGAGATTCCCACCAATGGTCTCAGCCCTCATGTTCCCCAGCCAGGAGCCAGTGAGACCAACCCAGGCACCATCGCAGGATCCATCTGGGGTCCGCTGGGCCCCAACAGAGATCTGGCACCTGCTCACCACCGTGGAAGAGCCAACCATCATGAAGCACCTGAACACAGTTCACTGCAACACCACCCTCGTGACCTCATCATCTCCCAAAGGACCCGCCTTTTAATATTATCACCTTGGGGGTTAGGTTCCAACACACCAATTTTGAGGTGACACAAACATTCAGATCATATCACAATTAGAAAATTTTGCCCCCTCTTTCTAGCTCCCCGTAATCACCATTCTACTATATATACGAATTTGAATATTTTAAATACCTCATATTATTGAAATCATACAGTATTTGTCCCTTTGGGATTGGCTTATTTTACTTAGAATAACACCCTCAAGGTTCATGCATGTCATAGCATGTGATAGGATTTCCTTCCTTGTAAAGGCCACCTAGTATTCCATTGTGTGTCTATACCACGTCTTATTTATTTACCCATCAATGGACATTTGGGTTGCTTCCAACTGTTGGCTATTGTGACTAACGCTATTAATACTATGAACACAGTTGTGCCTATATCTCTTTGACATCCTGCTTTCAATTCTTTTAAATTTATACCCAGAAGTGGGATTGCTGATAATTCCATTTTCAACTTTTTGAGGAACCACTATACTTTTTTCCTAAAAATAATGTGCATTTTTATCACTAGTGAATACCCTATACTTAATATAATGCCTGGGCATAAAGCAAATCCTCCAATGTTTCTCGAATGCATAAATAATAACAGAAGGGACGTGGGGCTAATGAGAAGACCCATGGCCTTTCTTGGCTAAGCGCTGGTCACAAACATGAGAAACCCTGATCCAGAGGACATTCCATTCTCTGCTTTGAGGCTGGGACAGAATGAAACACAAGGAAAATGTCCCAAAACATTCACTACTTTCATGTAAGGATCTTTTTATTAAAATCCTAGGTTTCTTTTCCTTTTGTTCACCTTGTTATCTACTCCTTTTATCTGTTAAATTTTCAAATCTCTCCTGAAAGTACTGATGGCAGTTCTTTTCCCACCCTTTTGGGCAGGACACCTCCATATGTACCTCCCGTAGCCCCAGCACACACCGGGAAGCCATGCTTAGTCCAGAACCTCTCCGACTGTGCTCTCTTTCAGCACCTCCTCCGGGCCAGTCTGGTTTTCCAGGAGGTGCTGGGAGAGAGCACAGGTGGCATCCACAACCCCATGGAAGGCACGCCCAGGGGTAGAGATGCCCACCCTGAAGAACTCTGCCATGGGGCACAGAGTCACTAGGGAGGCCAGCCAATACAACAATGGCTACTTTCCGAGACATGGGAATAGGCAATTTCACATGGTGGCTTCCCCCTGAAGATGTGCAGTCGGCTTTTCACAGATGTAGTCAAATGTCTCCTAAGACCAATGGAAGGTTTGCCTCCAACTGTTGAGGATACATCTATCTGCCCACTTGGAGGTCCTGAGTGTAGAGAGAGCCCTGGTCCTAAGGGCTCTTCTCCCAAGGAGACCAGACATCCGTGGCTCTATGAGCAGAAAGCAGGTAACCCACTTGGGTCCCCCAGGAATGGAGATGACTTGAGTCAGTTTGACCTGCATGGTCTGAACCAGGGAAGCCACCTTCTCGGCCTCCTCACTCTCAGCCACAAGTGGAGCAGCAATGGCTTCCCTTTGCAGTACGGCTCGTGCAAGACGTTGTAGCCCCTCCTGAGCTTGACGTATGGAGCGTGCTTTAGGGATTGTGGGTGCCACTGGGCTGAGCTGGGTACAGTGATGTTTGAGTGCGTGTGCCTTTGCTAATGAAGGTCAGTGAAATTCTGCCCCAGGTTAGTGTGAGTACCAGGAAGCTCAGGGTTGAGTTAGCTGATGAATATGACCATGACTTCCATTATGACCTGGGTATGAATGTAACTGCATCTGTGTAACCATACATCAACGTCTGCCATCCATTTTCTTACAGATTCAGTCAGCAATACAAGAGCCAGGAAATAACAGCTCAGAGTAAATAAAACTAGGTTCTTTTTTTTTTTTTTTTTGAGACAGCATCTCGCTTTGTTGCCCAGGCTAGAGTGCCGTGGCATCAGCCTACCTCACAGCAACCTCAAACTCCTGGGCTCAAGCAATCCTTCTGCCTCAGTCTTCTGAGTACCTGGGACTACAGGCATGCGCCACCATGCTTGCCTAATTTTTTCTATATATATTAGTTGGTCAATTAATTTCTTTCTATTTATAGTAGAGACAGGGTCTCACTCTTGCTTAGGCTGGTTTCGAACTCCTGACCTCGAGCATTCCGCCCGCCTCAGCCTCCCAGAGTGCTAGGATTACAGGAGTGAGCCATCACTCCCGGCCATAAAACTAGGTTCTTACTGTGGGTATCAGTTTGCATTCTTTTCTTCACAGACAGACTTCTTCTTACTGACTCCTTCTGACAGACTTTTCATTTTTCCTGGCCTTCTGACTCTCTTTACCAAACACGCACATTGGCAAAATTATACAGGAATTCCCCGCCCACACACTAAAATCATGGAGTGGCCAGACACAGTGGGCTTACGTCTGTAACCCCAGCACTCTGAGAGGCTGAGGTGGGAGGATTGCTTGAGATCAGGAGTTCAAGACCAGCCTGAGCAAGAGCATGATCCTGTGTCTATTAAAAATAGAAAAAATTAGCTGGGCTTGGTGGTGGTGCGTGCCTGTAGTCCCAACTACTCAGGAGGCTGAGGCAGGAGGATTGCTTAAGCCCAGGAATTTGAGGTTGCTGTGAGGTAGGCTGCCACAACACTCTAGCCCAGGCTAGAGTGAGACTCTCTCAAAATAAATAAATAAAATAGTACCCTGAAAAACCAAACTATTTCACCAATTTTACGTACCCTGATCATCTGGTGCCTCCACTAGAAGGCACGTAAAGAGATGAACACTTAGGGATTTCTTTCTTTTTTTCTTTCTTATTTTTTTGACAAAAAGATAATGTCCCTTTCAATCTTGGGCTCCTGACTTTTAGTTAAAAATATCACTCTGGATTTCTTTTTTTTTGAGATGGGGTCTTGCTCTGTTGCCTGGGCTATAGTGCAGTAGTGTCATCACAGCTCACTGTAGCCTCCAAAACCTGGGCCCAAGTGACTCTCCTGCTTTAGCCTTCCAAGTAGCTGAGACTATAGGTGTGTGCCACTACACCCAGGTAATGTTTTGATTTTTTTTTTTTTTTTTTTTGGTAGAGATGTGGTCTTGCCGTGTTACTCAGGCTGGTCTCCAACTCCTGGCCTCAAGAGATCCTCCTGTCTCAGCCTCCCAAAGTGCTAGGATTACATGCATGAGCCACCTTGGCTGACCTCACTCTGGATTTCAACTTCTTTGTTATGAAGAACAATCTGCTTCACAAGAGTGCAAAAAGAAAAAGAAAAAAACCTCTAAAGACAGATCAATTATTCCTTAGAGTTTTCAGAATTAAAAACCACAAAGAAGAAAAAAGGAAGAATAGACTTCACAGTAGCACTGGATATTTCTACATCTCAGATCTCCAGCATTGCCAAGTCACATGGAATGCCTTATGAGCTGCCTAATGCTAGATCTAAGAGGCTGCAAAGAACTTCTCAACAAACCACTGCAATGCTCTTTCCTCCATATTGCAAGCCTTTCCTGCTGTTTCCTTCCTAATGAAAATCTACTTTCATAATATGATGTGGGTTTTGGGCTGCTCATTCTGAAAGAGCTGGTGCCTGTCCTAGGCAGGACTAGGAGTCAGAAGACATGTTCCTTCAAATGTTCTCTCCTTGTAAAACAAGTGTGTTGTACTCACCTAACCATAACTAAGGTTCTTTGCTGCTCTAACATCATCCTCAGGTTGATTTAAAAGGCCAGATCTCACAGGATGTCAGCTAAGATGGCTATAACCCACCATCCTAGAGATTGTGTCTAAGGCAGTAAAAGAAATACAAGATCTTAAATGTTATGAAGGCAACAATGCATTCCACAAATATTTATTGCATCCTTTTTATGTACTAGGAATTATGATAGGCACAGGAGAGTAGCCTGTGTCAGGTAGCCATTACAGTCAGGTAGCCATTACAGATACTAAATTGCATATTGGTTATTGGATCAACAGCTTCAAGAAAGAATATACAGTACCTTTGTCATTTGTCCTTTCTTACTATGTAGCTGTTTGTAACTGGAATGTCTGTGCATGCTATTAGTGGCAGATTCTTGACTTAGACAGGACTATATATTCTGGCACTTTAATGATTTATATGAATCCTTTCATAGTGATTAAACACATTTCTTTTTTTTTTTCTTTTTTGAAATTAATTAATTTTGTTGTTGTTGAGACAGAGTCTTGCTCTGTAGAGTGCTGTGGTGTCAGCCTAGCTCACAGCAACCTCAAACTTCTGGGCTCAAGCGATCGTCCTGCCTCAGCCTCCTGAGTAGCTGGGATTACAGGAGCATGCCACCAAGCCCAGGTATTTTTTTCTATTTTTAGTAGAGACAGGTCTCACTCTTGCTCAAGCTGGTCTCGACTCCTGAACTCAAGCAATCCTCCAGCCTCAGCTTCCCAGAGTGCTGGGATTACAGGCATGAGCCACTGTGCCTGGACCATTTTCTAAAACTCTGTCTGGGTGGGAAAGAGTTTATTAGTCACTGCCACAACCTTGGGGCTTACTGTAGTCTCAGTTGTAATAGTACACTCCCTGTTCACCTGTCTGGAAAATTACTTTATTACTAAAGTTTCTGGCATCTTCCACCTGAAAATGAGCCAATAGTCACTGATCAAGAGGAAATGTGTTTCTGTTCTACTTTCTTTTTTTTTTTTTTTTTTGAGACAGAGTCTCGCTTTGTTGTCCAGGCTAGAGTGAGTGCCATGGCATCAGTCTAGCTCACGGCAACCTCAAACTCCTGGGCTCAAGCAATCCTCCTGCCTCAGCCTCCCGAGTAGCTGGGACTACAGGCATGCACCACCATGCCCGGCTGATTTTTTCTATGTGTATTAGTTGGCCAATTAATTTCTTTCTATTTATAGTAGAGACGGGGTCTCGCTCTTGCTCAGGCTGGTCTTGAACTCCTGACCTTGAGCAATCCGCCCGCCTTGGCCTCCCAGAGTGCTAGGATTACAGGCATGAGCCACCGCACCCGGCCTCTGTTCTACTTTCTTTGTCTTATGATTTCCTTTGATGTAAGACATCCTAATGCTCAGTCTTTATTTATTTATTTTTTTAATTTTATTTCCAGAAAGTATGCAAGTACAAACATTTTGGTTGCATTTTGTAACTTTTTCTCTCCCTAGCAAGGGTTAGAGGTATGCCCTTCCCCTCCACAATGCTCACCACATCCCTCAGATGTGGGTCTACCCCCCCAACCCCTGAATCCCTGGTGAACACCACCACCATTTGAGTACTACAGTGTTAATCAGTCAGTACCAATTTGATGGCGAGTACATGTGGAGCCCATTTTTCTGATCTTATGTGACCTCACTTTGGATAATAGGCTTAAGCTTAATCCAGGATAATATAAGCGGTGCTAGCTCACTGTCGTTTTTTTTAGAATTGAGTAATATTCCATTGTAAACATATACCAAATTTTAATAATCCACTCAAGAATTGACAGGCACTTGGGTTGTTTCCATGTCCTTGCAATAGTGAATTATGCTGCCATAAACATTCAGGTGCAGATGTCTTTGTAATAGAATGTCTTATGCTCTTTTAGGTAAATGCCTAATAATACTATTGCTGGGTCGAATGGTATTTCTATTTTTAGCTGTTTTAGGTATCTCCAAAATCTTTTCCACAAAGGTTGCACTAATTTGCAGTCCCATCAGCAGTGCAAGAGTATTCCTGTCTCTCCACAACCTCACCAGCATTTGTTGTTTTGGGATTTTTTGTTATAGGCCAATTTCACTGGGGTTAGGTGATATCTCATTGTGGTTTTGATTTGCATTTCTCTAATGAGTAGAGATATTGAGCATTTTTTAATATGTTTGCTGGCCATTATTCTGTCTTCTTTGGAAAAGTTTCTGTTCATTTCCGTTGCCCATTTCTTAATGGGGTTGTTTGATTTTTTTCTTGTTAATTCTTTTGAGTTCTAGATAGATTCTTGTTATCAGACTTTTATCGGAAGTGTAGAGAGCAAATATTTTCTCCCATTCTGTAGGTCGTCTATTTGCTCTAATGATAGTTTCCATGGCTGTGCAGAAGCTTTTTAATTTAATCAGATCCCATTTGTTTATTTTTGTTCCTGTAGTGATTGCTTTGGGGGTCTTCTTCAAGAATTCTTTGCCTAGGCCAATGTCTGAAAGGGTTTTCCCAACATCTTCTTCTAGGATTCTTAAGGTTTCGTGCCTTAGGTTTAAGTCTGTTATCCATCTTGAGTGGATTTTTGTCTTTTGTCTAACACCTCCTAATCACGTTCACTGCCAAATGAGTTAGCGTCCTCTTGAGTTGTTATTATTAACTCACCTTATCCTCTTAGAAGGCAATCTTTTCACATAGCCATTTCAAGTTCCCCTCAACAATTCTAGGCTGGTCTTACTGGAACGCCAGAAGAAGAGGTGGAGGTGAAGGGGAGTTTCCTACCTGTGAGCAAGTCCTGCTGCTGCTAATAAGATGCTTTCTAATGATTAACTGGTTGGGGAAAAGAGGAAGAAAAATGAGGGCTCCCTGCTCCTGGGCTCCCCTCCCCCCAATCCCCCCCCCCCCACATCTTTTTAACAACAACAACAACTAAAAATAATAAGGAAGAGAAGTGGATGAAGACGGTTCGAGAACTTTATTTTTCCCGTTTGGGTTTGGAGACCATCTCACAGAAACGGGTCCCCAGATCTCGTTTACTAACTGCCCCACCTCTCCGCTCTCCCAAAGGTGTGTCCCCCCTGCCCCCAAGTTACCTCCCTCCCGTTGGTGGTTTCGGGAATGAAAAAGTGTTTCATTGAACCTCGGTGTGTCGAGGCCTGCACTACATCTGGCAGGGCCCAGATAAACGGAGGACTGACCCTAACGTCCCGCTTACCTGACTCCCTGGTCCACCTGAACTTGAACTTCGGGTTCAGGGAGGAGGCAGGTAGCAGCCCGCGCCGCGCCGCGCCCCCAGGGCACTGTGAGCCGGGGGGTCTGCGAGGTGTGTGCCCCCGTCCCCCCCACACGGCCCGCATCCCTGACCGCCCCGCCGCCCCACGCACGCACGGACGGACGCACGGACACGCCGCACCGCGCAGGCGCGGGAGGCGGAGCAGCCCCAGCGCGTCCCACCGCGGCCACCGGGGCGCGCCCTCCGCTGCCCACCTCCCTCCGCTCCTCTCCCTCCCGCCCTCCTCTCCCTCCCCCAGCTTCTTCCAAGCCTGTCTTTACTCTATAAAAGTAGCTCCTTTTCCCTCCCTCTTCCCTCCCCTTTCCCTTCTTTCTCTCTCCCCTCCCCCTCCCCACCTCCCCCTCCACTCCTCCTTTCCAGTTTAAGGAAGTTTCTAAAAGGATCCCAGGAACTCCAGTTTGCCCTTTACCCAGATTCACCAACTGTTTCCCTTTGCCCCATATTCAGATGCTTTTTTTTGTTTTTTTTTTTTAAATGTTCACCGCAGTTTTATTCATAGTTGCCAAACTTGGAAGCAACCCAGTTGTCTCTCAATAGGGGAGTGATAAGCTGTGGCACACATATTCAATGAAGTATTATCCAGAGATAAAAAGAAATGAGCTCTCAAGCCACAAAAATACATGGAGGAAGGCTGGGCAAGGTGGCTCACGCCTGTAATCCTAGCACTCTGGGAGGCTGAGGAGGAAGGATCACTTGAGGTCAGGAGTTCAAGACCAGCCTGAGCAAGAGTAAGGCCCCCATCTCTACTAAAGATAGAAAGAAATTAGTTGGCCCAGGTGCTTTTAATCTCAGGGAAGGCTCCTCTCTCTCACTCCCCAGGACACCCAAAGAAACTCTCCCATCTGCTCTTCCAGGGCTGGAAAGTTGACTTTGGAGTTAAACAATATCAAAGTGTAAATGTCCCCCCAGAAGAGAGAGGTAACAGTTGGTCAAAGGGTATCATCTTTAGACCTTTTTTTTTGTATTATTTATTTATGTTTTTTGAGATAGAGTCTCACTGTGTTGCCCGGACGAGAGTGCCCTGGCATCAGCCTAGCTCACAGCAACCTCAAACTCCTGGGCTCAAATGATCCTCCTACCTCCACCTCCCGAGTAGCTGGTGGGACTACATGCATGTGCCACCTTGCCCGGCTAATTTTTTCTATATATATTTTTAGTTGGCCAATTAGTTTCTTTCTATTTTTTAGTAGAGACAGGGTCTCCCTCTTGCTCAGGCTGGTTTCAAACTCCTGACCTTGAGCAATCCACCTGCCTTGGCCTCCCAGAGTGCTAGGATTACAGGTGTGAGCCACCCCACCTGGCCCATTTTTAGACCTTAGATACCTGAAGCCCTGACCTTAGTTGCTATTAACACTTGAAATGAATGAGTTACTTACACTTGCTACGCACTTACTATGTGCAAGGCAACCCTATGAGATAAGTACTCTTATCATCCCCATTTTATGGGTGAGGAAGCCGAGGCTGAGAGGGGTCAAGTTTCTTTCATAGGTCACCTGGTGGAGCTGGAATCTGAACCCACGCAGTCTGATTCCAGAATGGATGTCTGTGCCTTCCCTTTCCAGCTAGACTATGAAAGCCTTCGGGTCAGGGAAATGAGTCTGAGTGTTTATATCTCTTCGGGTATAGATACAGATGCTCAAAAACTATTGACTGAATGAATGAAATAAAGAACAAATGAATACCTGTGGGGAGAAGAGTAGAGTTGTCTTCCAGAATATGTCAAGCTGCTGTATGTTTCGGTGCATTTCTAGTTCTGATGGATTACTTGGTAATAGCTACTCTTGTTCCCAATCCCAATCTCAGTGGCCTCCTCTGGGAATTCCTCTTCTGACTCACTCAGATGTTAAGTGGCTCTTTGCATTGCACCTAGCTCACACTTAGATCATCGATCATCGTGCTTTACTCGCTCGATATACTGTGGTTTTATATGCCCGTCTCCCACACTGGGCTCTGAGCTCTAAGAGGACAGGGTCCCTCAGCTACTGCCTAATGCTTAGTATAGGCACAAAGTCTGTAAATTAGTGGATGGCCTTTTTGGGAACCTGATCATAACACCTTAATAAAGAATACCCTTCTAACCTTTCACTACTCAGCACATGCTTTTTGTATGTTTTCAAGTGAAATTCCGGAAGCCTTTGTAGGACAGATCTGCTCCATTTTAATCGTGTTCACTCTGAACCCACAAAGTCAGAGAGAATAGAAAGGAACAATAGGGATGCAAAACCAAGGAGCTTTCAAAGCAGGCTAAGGCTACAACTTCTACACATAGCCCGTTTATTCATTTGACAACTGTTAACCCTTTGCACTCGCTTGCTTTTTTCTCGATTCCTTTATTCTACTCGGGATTTAATTTTTTAAATACCCCAGATTTTACAAAGCGAGGCAGTAGAATAAAAAACTGGAGTTTCTTTTCATACAAACTTATTTATTTGGATTTTTTTATATTTCAAATTATTGATACATTCAAAGAGTAACTTTAATCTCTGTAATTTTTGCTAACCGTGTCGAGTCACATTCGACATCCGAGTGCAAAGGGTTAAGCACCTACTGTGTGCCTGTGCTGTACTTGGCAGTGAGGTACAGAAGTAAACAAAGCAGTCAAGACTTCTTTTCTCATGAAACATAGGCTAGTGGGGAGGGGGGGAGAGAAATAATAAACAAGCAAACGAATACATATAATTTTTAAAAAATAATGAGTTCTGTGGAAGAAACAAGGCAGGGGGCCGGGTGCGGTGGCTCACGCCTGTAATCCTAGCACTCTGGGAGGCCAAGGTGAGCGGATTGCTAGAGGTCAGGAGTTCGAAACCAGCCCGAGCAAGAGTGAGACCGCGTCTCTACTATAAATAGAAAAGAAATTAATTGACCAAGCAATATATATAGAGAGAAAAAAATTAGCCGAGCATGGTGGCATGTGCCTGTAGTCCCAGCTACTTGGGAGGCTGAGGCAGGAGGATTCCTTGAGCCCAGGAGTTTGAGGTTGCTGTGAGCTAGGCTGACGCCATGGGACTCACTCTAGCCTGGGCAACAAAGTGAGACTCTGTCTCAAAAAAAAAAAAAAAAAAAAAGAAAAAAGAAACAGGGCAGGGAACTGGGATAGAGGCAGCACTCTAGGATAAGTGGTCAGGGAAGGCTTCCCTGGAGGGTGGAGGGTGAGTTAAAGCTTTAGGCTGAGACCTGCAAAGTGAGATGGAGCTGACCCAAGAGTATCCGGAGAAGAGTGTTCTATGCAGAAGGAACAGCAAATGTAAAAACACTGATGCCTCTTTGTAGCACTGGCCACAGGGGTGAATATCCAAATGCCTTCTAAGCATTAGGTGGTACACTATTTTTATATGTAAGTGGTATGGTCCCTGATATTCAAGGCCATTTACAATGTGGCTGTGCATCTTTCCTACTGACCTAATTACCCCATCTATAATTTAGCAATCTTTCCCTTTAATAGAGCGATGCCCTCCCCTACAGCCAATATTCAGCCATGACTCTGATTTTCTTTTTGCTCTTCTCTCACCTGAAATATTCTTTACCCTCTTTTGTCCTCCAAGGCTTAAAGTTCTATCTCCCCCATTAAAAAGGATTCTTCAGCTGGAGCTGTTCAGTATCCTGACTGCAGTGGTGGATAGGTAATACTATATAGGTGATAAAATTGTATAGCATTCAATATACGCACACACACAAGTACAAGTAAAACTGGAGAAGCTGGAATAAGATTGATGGACTGTATCCATGTCAATATCCTGACTGTACTATTATACTATAGTTTTACGAAGTATAACCCCTGGGGGAAACTGGGCAAAACAATGTACAGGGGAATCTCTCTGTATTATTTCTTTCTTTCTTTTTTTTTGAGACAGAGACTCACTGTGTTCCCCAGGCTAGAGTGAGTGCCGTGGCATCAGCCTAGCTCACAGCAACCTCAAACTCCTGGGCTCAAGTGATCCTATTGCCTCAGCCTCCCGAGTAGCTGGGACTACAGGCATGCGCCACCATGCCTGGCTAATTTTTTGTATATATATTTTTAGTTGGTCAATTAATTTCTTTCTTTTTTTTTTTTTTTTTTGAGACAGAGTCTCACTTTATTGCCCAGGCTAGAGTGAGTGC
>VSMD01051492.1:0-48077 GCA_008750895.1 Mirza zaza
CCCCTCCCTCCCTCCCTCCCTCCCTCCCTCCCTCCCTCCCTCCCTCCCTCCCTCTCTCCCTTCCTTCCTTCCTTCCTTCCTTCCTTCCTTCCTTCCTTCCTTCCTTCCTTCCTTCCTTCCTTCCTTCCTTCTTTTGATTATCAGTTGCTCAGTGGCTATTTGGTTGTTTTTCCTGAAGTGCCTGTTCAAATCGTTTGCTCCAACACCTAAAAGTGAAAGTGAAAACAAACTGTTGAAGAAAATTTAGAAAAAGTACTTACCTTTGACACAGGCAAATATTGTGTAAACTGGACATAACAAACACTAAGCATTAAAAAAAGATTGTAACTATGGACTTCATCAAAATTAAACATTTCATTTTAATTTCATCAAAAGACTCTATTAAGAGAGAAAATACCAGTCTCAGACTGGAAGAAGGTGTTGGTGAGACAACATTTTTTTTGAAAACCCACTGTTTCCACCTGTTTTTAAACAAGAGCCCCCTGGCATGCTAGGCAAAGGCAGGCAGAAACCTAACCACTACAGTACAGAAACTCCCTACTGCAGTCAGGCAATTCCAAGCAAAATGAATTGGTGATTTTTTGGGTATATTCAAACCTAATAACTTTTAATATATTTTTCTTTTTAGTATATTTTTACACAAAGTGCATTTCTTTCTCTCATACTTTCTATTTCTTAAAATTAATAATATAGAAACTCCATTATTCATAACCAAATATAACTTACAACTAGTGTTCAAATTCCTTCCCCAATGCAAGGCAGGGTAACCTTAAGCTCCGAGGTGATTTCATTTCAAGGAACTCTTCGATGTTATCCTATGGCTTTGATTTCCATCTCTCTTCCCGATCTTGAGGAGCCAGAGGTCCCCAAATACTGAGATCTGGAGTCCACCTAAATTTCTGTGAAGTCAATGCTTGTCTAGAAGAGACTGCTTAGTGGAGGTGGGGGGTGAGCTGTACCCAGTTGACTGTCAGAAAGTGATGACTGTCAGAGGGTGATGACAAAAAGATTATGATTTATTTAAAATATGTTCCAGGTTGCTATGGTTTGTCCCCTCCAAAACTCCTGTTGACATTTAATTCCCAATGTTGCAGTATTGAGAATTAGGGCCTTTTAAGAGGTAATTGGATAATGGAGGGCAGAATCCTCAAGAATGGATTAATCTATTCATTGATTAATGTGTTACCCTGGGAGTGGAATTGGTGGCTTATATAAGAAGAGGAAGAAAGATCAAGTTCTCAGTCCTTCCCTCCCCTTGCCCCTCCCCCCCATACCCTGCACCACCTGGGGACACTTGCAAGATGTGGCCCCTCAGCATGGGACTTTGCAGCCTCCATAACTGTAAGAAATAAATTCCTTTTATTCATAAATTACTCAGTTTCAGGTATTCTGTTATAAGCAATAGAGAACAGACTAAAAACATGCAAGTTATTTTTCTAACGTAAATTCAGAAAGAATGTAGATGTTAATTTACTGATCCACCCACACCATTGCTTACCAGTATAAATATGTAAAGAAAATAAATTTTAGGTGGAAATGTGAGAAGTGGTCCTGACTCTAAACTTTCATTAACATATTTATTATGAAATTATCATTTCATTAAAAAATTGACTAATTTATAAAATAACACTCCCACACAAATGTGAAACTGTTAAGGGAAGCACAATCTTTGCATAATATATATAGTATTCAAGAAAGACAATTTGCTCTTTTTTGTTGTCGCTTTGCTATAAAATTGTAAGCAAATAAGAATTATGCAAATTAATCTCAACGCACACTGGTCTGGTTCTTGGGATCTACACAATCTGGTTGTGATTCTCTTGTTTCTTTTTTCAGTCTTGGATGAACAGGCACCCCACAACTTGGAGATCCAGCTTTGTACCATATAGATTTCTGAAGGGTCTCATATTCTTTGCAATGGTTCCCTGAGAGTCTTCCAATCTCCCTTGCCCTGCATTAGGGCCAGTCTTGGATCTCTTCTCTATTACTCCCCCAATTGTGCTCTGGTCACTTGAACCTCTTGGTATTCCTCAAACATCGTATGCAAATACTTACCTTTGGACTTTTATACTGATTGCATTCTGCCTATAATACTTCACATGTCAGATAGCTTGATGGCTCACCCTTCTCCAGTCAAATATTGTACCACAATCTTAATTAAGGCTAAATTAACCACTCTGTTTAGAATTCCAACATACTTCTATCACTCCAATCACCCCACCTATCTCTATTTTTCAATCACAGATAACACTTCCTTATATATTTTATAATTTACATTTTTATTATGTTTTTATATATATATATTTATTTCCATCCTCTAGGAAAGCAGGTATTTTGGTGTTGGTGGTAGCTAGTAATCATGTGTGTTGTTGCTACAGTTCCCTGTTGCCTTTCAAGTACCTGGAACTGGGCCTGCCTGTATATTACATGAAGTTAAAGAGGTATTTTTAAAATATGAACCTGTTCATGTGACTTTTATGCCTAAAATTCTTCCATGGATTCCCATTGTTTGTAGAACCAAGTCAAAAATCCTTAACTTGTCCCATAGTGATCATACTTCTTAGTTTCAATATGATGTAGATCAATTCATGCCTGTTAATTACTTTTAGTGTCCCATCCCCTTTACCATCAAGTAAAGTATCCAGATTTAGAGATTATATCTACTAGAGGGTCCTGTATCATGTATATGTTCTCTCCTCTTCTGGCTTCATCTCCTACCACTCACCCCTGCACCACTCTGCAGCTCAGTCTCAATCTCCATACAGACTGACATGTCTTAGCTCCCCTGCCCTCCGGTGTTTTTGCCCATGTTGTTCTGAAGTGCACAAAAGAAAGCTACTGGTGGCTCCTTCTCCCTGCTCTCCACTGCCCCTTCTTTCTCCCACCTGATTCTACCACATTCCCTTTAAAGTAATATGCCAGAATCTAGCACACACCAGTGTGAATTCCTCTACATTTCATGGATTGTCTAGTTTTACCTCATACCAGGAAATTCAGGAAGAAGGAGGAGTAGGAATCTGGCCAGGATCCTATTTGTGCTCAATATCGTTAAGACAAACATGCAAACAAAAAAAAGCCCCGCTGGAGTCAGCCTCCTGAAGCACAGTCAAATAATGTCCATCAAAACTGCCAATGCACATATTCTTGAATGCAACTTTTGCACATGAGTGTAAGATGTGTGCAAGGTATCATGGCACAGAGGGGATGTGGTACTGTTATATGTTCACAGATATGAATAGTGTTTGCAATAGCAAGATTGAAAACTGAAGTAACTGCACATTAAATATGGTAAATACCATATAATTGAATATTATACATATCTAAAAGAGAATAAATAACTTCTGTTTTGATATAGAAAGCTCGCAAAAATATGTTCTAGGTAAAAAATATTAAAATGGACAGAAGGAATGTGGATAAAATGCTGCAATCTGTGAAGAAAAAAGAAAACATTTGTATAACTTTGTTTAGGCATTTAAAATTTCTGAAATGATAAACAAGATACTAAAAACAACGGTAACATCTTTGGGGAACAAGGACTAGGTAGAAAAGTTGGACTCACAGAAAGATTGGGTTTAACATCCTCTGGGATGGTGACATTTCTAGAAGTTACCAATGTCAAGGTCTCTAAAGTGATCTTCGGTTTGAGGTCACTCTGGAAACCTGAGGCAACCGGTAAATAGGAAGACTACAGAAGAGCGACCAAGTCTGGGCCTGGAGGCGTCAGGCATAAGAAACCTGGGAGACTCGGGGACAATCGAGACTGAGACCCGTCGGCAACGTCCTTCAGGCACCAATATGTACGTTGTATTAGTGAGTGGGTCTTAAGAAGCAAGGACCCGGTAGTAGTAGTTCACGGAGTGTGGTCGTGCGGACTCAGTACTTACCAGACATTTAGAGAGCAGCAAGTATTTCCATGGATCCCGGGCCATTCTCTCGAGTTTGAAAAGTTTATTCGTCGAACTGTTTGAAGTCTACGAATACGGCTTAAAAATCAGTAGTTTTTCTTTTGTTTTGTTTTTAATAGAAAGTTTCTGACTGTGTTTTATTAAAGGTAGACAGCAGTAAGAAAAAAAATTCTTTATATCCCAGGAATTTGTATTGACACACTTAACTTTTCAGAGGAATGCAATAAAAGCAGCTCAGCATGAGTGGCCGGTTAGCTCAGTTGGTTAGAGCGTGGTGCTAATAATGCCAAGGTCGCGGGTTCGATCCCCGTACGGGCCATTGCTTTTCCTCTTAAAAAGCACGGCATAACCCACTCACAATGCAACTCTCTTCCTGAGTCCCCAAATGTTTCACATTTCCCCAGACAGCATTCCTATTCTTTTCTCCAAGAGTGATACCTGGGGACAGAGAAATGTGCAGGGCAGAGGGCCCAAGGGTAGGAGCCCTGCATAATAAAGAAAAAAAGTGGCAAAGATTTCTGACAATTTTTTAAATAAAACTTATTTGATTTTAAACTGTATTTCCAAAGTAGTCCTGAAACCAACCTCCTTTCTCAAATCGTCAAGAGATAAAATATAAGAGAAGCAATTCTTGGAAATTTGTTCTTTTAGATGTCTCTGAAGACCCTTCCAGATTTAACTGACAGCTGACTGCCTTAAGAGAAAGCTACCACCATTACGAACAAAATACACACTTTTTTTTTAATTAGCTAAGGTACACTAGGAAATGGAAACAAGAAAGGTTTGTGATCCTGATGTAAGACAAATTTGAATTCAACCAAAAACTATTAAACATGACAAAAAGATCAATTTTAATGTCAAAGACCATGAATCCAATAAAGTTAGAACAGTTATAAATAGCTATATACTAAAGAATGGCACATTCTTTACCACATTCATAAAGTAAAACTTATAGGAGATACTCCTAGGTTTAAAAAGCAGTAATAATAGAGACCTTAAAATGATACTCTCAGTATAAGTTAGGTCAAATGGACACAAAATAAGAATATAGAAAAGCCTAAACCATATAATAAAAAAGGCGGATCTTATGGATATATATCAAAATTTATAACCTGGTATAGATAATACACCTTTTCAATGGCACAGGAAACATTGAGAAAAGTTGATGTTATAGTATATCACAAAAAGAGCGTCAGTAAGTTCCACAAAGTAGAATCTTAATAATCAGCATCCTGTTATCCTAACATGGGCTTGCTAGTTTATAACACCCTGGACCTGGAGGTGTGTTCTGCTCACGCAACTCCTGCTTTGAAGTGTACAGGGAAAGGGGAAGCAAGAGGGCTTAGGTGGGGAGAGAGGACGAGAGAAAGAACCAGAGGAGGGTCAGCGCGTAGGTGGGAGCGGAGCCAAGCTAAGCGAGCGTAGAGGGAAGACCTAGCCTTTCGAGACGAGAAGGGGCGGGCTTTCATACTAATCCCGCACCCGCGCCCCACCTCGCCGGCGCCCGCGTCTCCATAGAGCCCTGCGGGCCCCCACTCCTGTCTCTGAGCCCGATCCTCCCCGCCGGGAAGCGGGGAGCCCGGCCGTCCCGTGGGCTTGGGCGGCCGGGTGGGCTGCGCCGAGGCTCCTCAGCTCGAGCGTGGGAGCGGAGCGCGGGCGGCGGGCGGCGGGCGGCGGGCTCCCAGCCAAGCGAAGCCGCGCGGCGGCCGAGTTCGAACTGGGGGAGGGAGGCCGTGGCTCCCCACCGAGACGGGGCAGTAGTGGGGGGCTGAGGCTAGGCACGGCGCGGGGTGCCTCGGGAGGGTTCCCCGTGTCTCGAGCGGGGCGGCCCCGGAGGCCCGCGGGGAGGCGGGCGGCGGCACTGCGCCGGGGAAGAGTGCAGACGGCGCGGGCGGAGAGACTGGGCTCCGGCCGGCCCGCAGGAGGAGCCTAGTGTTCTTGCGTCGTCCCTACTCCGCGCGCCCCCTCGCCTTCTCGGCCAGCTGCTTCTGGAGCGACGGGCCAGCGGTGCGGGGCCAGCTAAGGGGCACCCGCGAGGCCGCGGCCCCCGGGGTGGGCAGCCGGGGGGAGGCAGCGGGGCAGGGGGCCGGCGCGCGGGGAGACTGTGAGGACGGGCGGCGGCCGGGAAGCCCCTCGCTGTGCAGTTGCGCCGCCGGCCCGCTCCGCGGTGCGTTCTGTGGACGGTGCCTTCACAGCCCAGGAGAGCCCAGCTCAGCGCCCCGCAGCCTTGGACGCGCCGTCCCGCCGGAGCTTTAATCATTTTGTCAGTACACTCGCTGCGGCTCCACGCCTGCCGGCTTGTTTGCTCGCCACTCCTTCAACGGGTCCCTCACAGCAATCTTCTGAGGGGGTAATTGCATCTCTGAGCTACACCACCGCCTCCCTTTTTCCTTTTAACTGAAACACGTTGCCCGGGCGGCCAGGGTGGGGAGGCGGGCAGGGTTCTCCCGGTATCCCACCCCGCCCCAGGACAATTTAACCAGGACGAGCGAGCTTGGCCTCAGACCGGGGGCCGCCCTGGGGCTCAGTTGTGGGAGACTCGTGAGGTAGCCGACCCGGGTGCCCCTCAGTTTGCCAATTAGGCGAAGATGCTGTTTTATTATCCGGGAGGTTACTTTCTTTTTTGTTCCCTCTGCCACGAGCACATCATCGCATAATAAAGTTGATTTAAAAATAAAAAAAAATCAGAATCTTGTATAAACTGTTCTGGATTCTGCTTTTTCCACATAACAATATATCATTGGCATCTACCAGACACAGAATAACAACTAATTAATTATTGTATTCCGAAGTGTGTAGAAATTAATTTGTTAAATTAATACATATTCATGTACTGTTTTATGATTTTAGGCAGAAAGTGCTTTGTTGGTCCTTATTTGTAGCAGAACATAATGGGTGTCATCATACCTCCTGCTTTCAAGTTTCACAAATCCTTCTGCTTGTATGCATTCCCCCCTTCAATGATGCAAAAAGAACATTTCAGGTTCAACTTCTGCTGAACATGCCAACTTGTTTGAAAATAAGCTCTGATTTTGTAAAGTGTACAATATTGAAAGTGTTATTTGATAGATCTCCAAATACTCATGAAATAGTTATTCCAAGTTACGCTGTTAAGTGATGAAGGCAGATTGCAGCACAATGTGTAAATATGATAACTCTTTTATGAAAATAATTTGTATATATATTTGCTTGTGTAAAGAAAATTGGAAAGGATACATAAGCAACTATGCACAGAGTTTACCCACGGACGTTAGAAATGATTTTTGGGTGGATGAGGTATAAAAAGAGACTTTTTACTGTATCTTTCTTTTTATGTTTTCTAACTTTGAGATGTGAATATATTTCTTACCAAAAAATTAAACTTTAATTAAACATTTAAAAAATGGCTTCTATCATAAATTCTAGGAACATGCTAGAAAGAAAAAGATGTCTCCTACATGTCAATTCAGTCTTCAGAAGGTTTAAAATGAAGCTCTTAGGTTTTTTTCTCCTACTCTGTTGATGTTAATGAAAATTGTTCACACATCATTTAAAAAATATTGTTTCATATTCTACCAATCTGGTGAAAAACTAATTGTAGAAGTGGTAGGAAGTGTGGATGGTTTTACAGTTTTTTCTTAGATGGAGACAATCCATCTAGGTCAGTTTTTTCTACATGATGAGAATAAATAAAGAACCTAAACCACAAGAGAAAAGCTATCAGAAATGTCTGATGAAATCTGTCTGAAATCACTGTCTCAGTTCAAATCCTCTAAATTCTCCTCTTAAGAGGCACTGTAGGCATTGTTTGAAACCTTACAATGAAATTGAGAGACCATAAAGTACCCAGCTGAGGCCAGGCCAAACAGGGATCAAACCCATGATCTTGGCATCTTTAGTACTGCGCCCTAAACAGCAGAGCTAACCAACCACAGCAAGTGGTATCCTTTTTCCTTTTTATTGTAAAAGCTTAATTTATGCCAAAACAATTTTTCCAAAATTTTTTTCTAAAACAAAATAGAATGTTGACTCTTCTTTTACTTTAACAAGATATTAAGTTATATCTGCTCTCTAGCAAGTGGAGCTAATCTTTTTATTTATTTTCTAATATTTTGGAGACAGGGTCTGGCTCTGTTGTACGGGCTGGAGTGCAGTGGTGCGATCTGTAGCTCACTTCAGCCTCAAATTCCTGGGCTCTCGTGATCCTCGGGAGCCTGCCACCAAGCCCAGCTAATTTTTAATTTTTTTTGCAGGGCTTGTAATGCCCACGCTGGTCTCGAACTCGTGTCCTAAAGCCAGCCTGCCAACTCCGGCATACCTAAAGTGCTGGGATTACGGGCGTGAGCCACTGCCCCATGCGAGCGATGCTGTCTTAATGACTGACCTTAAATTCAGTGGTGGTGATCTTAAAGTTTATATTTGAAAGCACTGGAAACAGAGTTCACAGGAGATGTGATTGAAGTAAATCCTAAAAGTAACCTCCAGAATGGCCCGTACAGGGACCAAAACCACGACCTGGCCGTGATTAACACCACGTTCTAAACCAAATGAACTAACCGGCCACCGCGTGGAGGTTCTCAGTCTTTTTTTTTTTTTTTTTTTTTTCCAGAAGATGTAAACCACCAGCAAACTAAAACTTTTTTCCCCCTTCCCTTTATTTTCCTGGGAATACACAAAAACCCAAAACCACAAAAAACAATTTTTAAAAATCCCCACATTCTTCCTATTTCACTCTCCCCCTCGCGGACATAGGAAAAAGAAAAAGAGAAAAGCTGAACATTTGGCCCAAAGCAACCTTGCCTCACATGGAAACGTCTTCTTTCTCAAGCCGCCGATTCTGACGCGAAAGATTCAGGTCAGCGTCCAGGAGCGGGGCTGCTTTTCTCCCACCCAGGGCAGGCCCGGGGCGAACGCGAAGCGGCTCCAAGCCCGAGGTCGCGGCGAGAGCATCGCAGAGCCCAGGACGGAGCCGCCGCAGATTCAGAAGCCTCAGCCGCCGCGCGCGGGTGCGGATTCCTCTCGGCTCCTGCGGACCGTTCCAAACAGCTGGGCTCTTCCGGGGCGTCGGAACCAGGGAACTGGCACCCTCTCGCCGCCTGGCCTCAGGGGAGTTCGGCAGTCGCCAGGACCCTGATAAGCCTCCGATCAGGCGAGGGTGAGATTTAAAAGACCGTGGAGGACGCCCTCTCCGCAACTGACTCCTCCCCGCCTCCGGGCAGAATCAAGATCTCTAAACCAATGCTAAGAGGAACTCGAGGCCAGGGCACATTCAGAGTGTGCGTGGGGGGGCTTTACCTAGACCGCGAGAGAAACATCTAGATCTAAGAAGGGCGTCAGTGTTGAGGCTCAAGTTGGGCAACTTCAGAGGAAGGAGGCGGGAGACACCTGCCGCTATCAGGTGTGGAGCAGCCAGGCCTTTTTCACTGGCCATGCTGGTAACCCTTAAAACGACCCCCACGATGGTTGACCTTGGCTCTGAGGCGCCGCATCGAGGGGAAATGGTTAATTCGGGAGGGATGTGTGTGTGTGTGTGTGTGGTAATTTTCCTTATAAAGGATTTGATGTTAACAATAGCATGTACCACCAAGCAGGTTTTCCTAAAGAAAAAAGAAAAACAGTTCCAAACTCTTGAAACTGGGTGTCAGAAAACTCTTAACTACAGCATTAGATAAGCAATTTTAATTTTTGACAGAGGGTACTTGATCTAGTATCAAGCACTTCCGTACCCCCAAAATATGAAATACAAAAATAAAAGAACTTCCTCCACCACGTCTGCTAACACACACACACACACACACACACACTCATCACAACCCTGTTAGTGAAATAAAGCTTTGAGCATAAATTTAGACAACTGGGTTTAAATATGAATTTTATTGCCTTTGTTTCTGTGAGATGCTGAAAAACTTCTTGAGATCTCATTATTCTAGTTAAATGAGACTGTGAAAGTCTAGTTGATGTACTGATTAATAAGCATTTTTGAGTGCTTATTTTATGCCAGATACTATTATAGGAAATGGGATATAGAATTATTAATAAGTAGACAAAATTTTCTGTCTTTATAAAGCTTACGATGACAAGAAATATGAAATAAACAAATTACATCATATAGTAAAAGATGATAAATGCTATGGAGAAATATAAAGCCTGAAATTGAGAAAAGGAATGAATGCTGGGAGTTGGTAAGTTTGCTATTTTCAGTATGTTCTCTCCATCAACCCAGTAAAAAGCTCGAACTGTGATTTTGTAAATGTACATTGGGTCAGCAAATGGCACAAAACATTTTTATCTGAAATGATCTACAAGTCAGGAGTCAAGTTCTGATGTATCGGAACCAGGCCCAGGTTATTTGTTGAAAGCTCGCTACAGCTTACAGATATGTAAGAAAGGTGTCACCAGTGTCATAATGTAGTATATTTAAATGGAGAAAATCCTCCCTGCTCAGAGAACTCACAGTTTGGTTATAAAGATTATGCATTCTAATTTCTACCCTTCCCCCTTAGGTTATAAGAATGAGTCAGGAATTAAATGGCAAAGAAATGCTGAGAAAGAAAAGGATATGTTCACATTATGAAAAGTCATACATGACATTGAACTCTAGGATATCACTGATGGTTTTCCATAGTGGAGGGACAGGATGATAATTTGAAGAAATGACAATAAAGACCGAAACAAGTTAGAATCCAAACAAGTACTGAGGGCAAATTAAACATGCATGTTGAATTGAAGACCTGAGTAAATGAATGTCTAGCGAAATAACTTTTTTAAATGAGCTAAAAAATATATAAGCTCCAGAAGATTGATGCTTTCTTGTTTTATCTGTTTATTTTAAAATACTTTTAAAAACTATCTTAAAAATAATTTTTCACATTCTATAAGTGCTATATCTCCCATACCCCAGGTACAGGCAGGATTTCCATTTAAACGCACTGGAAATTGACCAAGTTCCTACAGTATATTAAGAATCACTTACTGAGTCTTGGTAGAAAGAGTGAAAGTCTTTAGCATTTAAGCCAGGGGCTGTGCCCATACCTCCCCACTCCCCTCAACATGTTGTAGAAGTTCCATACTGCTGCACACGAAGGGTAGCCTGAAGGACCAGTAGCTGCCATTGCCCCTGTGAATCTCATTCCTACCCCTTGGCAAGGCACTTCCACTCCAAGGGGACTAGAGTAGGCCATGAGGAAAGAGAGGACTGGTGGCTTCCACACCTTCTTCCCTAAGGCTCCATCTCTGGGTTGAAGAGGTTCTGTCCTAATGGGTATGGCAAGCCTTGAGGACTGGCTACTCTAGGGCCCTACTTGAAGGGCTGACTTATTTATTGAGATAAAGTCTGGCTCTATTGCCTGGGCTAGAGTACAGTGGCATCAGCCTAGCTCACAGCAACCTCAAACTCCTGGGCTCAAGTGATCCTCCTGCCTCAGCCTCCTGAGTAGCTGGGACTACAGGTGCATACTGCCACAACTGGCTAAGTTTTTCTGTTTTTAGGAGAGATGGTTCTCACTCTTGCTCAAGCTGGTCTCGAAATCCTGACCTCAGGTGATCCTCCTGACTGAACCTCCCAGAGTTTTAGTACTACCAACATGAGCCGCAGTGCCCTGCCAAACTTTATATAGAGTAGAGCATGGAAAAATCCATGCCCAAGGGCACTGCTGAAAACAAAAGAGATCTAGGTGAAGGGTAATCAGGGAAGGCTGACACCTCAAGGACATTGGTAGGGTAGGGGCATACAAATTAGTGGACTTATGTAGAAATCTACCAGAAATTTAACAGAGATACCTAGGGGAAAAGAGCCAAAGAGGGCCCTGCGAAGATCACCTTAATCTCTGGTGGGCTCAAACACTGTGCACATACACAAGGCCATACCTGCTTAGGAGAGACGAAAGAGGGTACTTTGTGTCTGGCTGAATGCAGGGCAGAGATGCGATTGAGGTAAATCGTAAAAGTAACCTCCAGAATGGCCCGTACAGGGACCAAACCCACGACCTTAACATTATTAACACCAAGTTCTAAACCAACTGAACTAACTGGCCACCACATGGAGGTTCTCAGTCTTTTTTTTTTTTTTAGAAGATGTAAACCACCACCAAACTAAAACTTTTTTCCCCCTTCCCATTATTTTCCTGGGAATACAGAAAAACCCAGAACCACAAAAAACAATTTTTAAAAATCCCCACATTCTTCTTATTTCACTCTCCCCATCGTGGAGACAGGAAAAAGAAAAAGTGAAAAGCTGAACATTTGGCCCAAAGCAACCTTGCCTCACATGGAAACGTATTCTTTCTCAAGCTGCCAATTCTGACCCGAAAGATTCAGGTCATTAACATAACATGGTTTATATGAAGGCACATGATGATTGTACTAAGTGTGCTTGATTTGTTTCAATGTGAACATGCAATGATAAAATGTAAGAAAACTCTGTGTCACTCACTGAGAACAGATTTAAGACAATGCTGACACCAGTGGTAGGTGGTATGGTTTTAATCTCCCAGTAAGAATTCCTGTGCTGCCCAGGAGTGAGAGCCTAGAGAACTCTTGTGCAAGGAATGAGCACCCTGTGTAAGTAACCTCTAATAAACTCATCTAAATCACTAAGCTGGACTTGTCTGAGTCATTCTTTTGTCTCTCCATTTCCATCTCAGTGGAATACCATCCCAAGATTTTCCTAAAACATCAAGATATCAAATATAAAAGAAGTTTGTAAAAGAGATGAGGAGAAGGAACATTCACCAGAAGGAGACAAACCAAGGGTTTAGGGTCAAGAAAGGCTGGGGACTTCCTCACAGGAAAATGGGCTTTTTATGGCTTCTCTTACTGGGACTCTTTTGTTCTGCCTTGTCTTTACTTCTCCCACTTCTCAGCTCCCTAGAGGCAGACAGTATCCCTGATTTGCTACTTCCTACTACTGGTGGCTGCTGCTAAGAGGGGTGAACTATGGCACTGTTGGTAGAGCTAACACAGGCTAAGCAGGCACCTTTGGGACCAGCCTCCCACCCTTACCCCCCAGGCTCTGGAGGAGGAGGGTTTCCATCAGAATCCTGAACTCCTAGGGTTGGAAGCTGGAAGTGCCTGGGAGTGACACTGGATTGCGGGAAGAGATGGTAAATGAAGCATTTGGAAAAAAGACTAAAAGAGATAGATAGAGAAGGACAAAGATTAAAAGTCACAGGAAGAGAAAGAGAAGAAGTATCGGAGATGGAAACAGAGCCTCAGGGAGATAGAGAGATTAAGAAGACAGCAAAGGAGAGACGGAAACTCCGAAGACAGGGATATAGAGATAGAGATAGAGAGTGAGAGAGAAAGTGACATGAGAAACAACGAGACCAAGAATGAGAGAAACAGAGCAGTGGAGATAGCCAGGGCAGAGCGAAAGAGAGAGGATAGTAGAGGCAAAGACACTGGCCAAGAGACAGGGACAGAAACACAGACTAAGAAAAATAAACAGAGAAACAGACTGAGATACACAGAAAGACAGAAATGAAGATATTCAGAGAAACAGAAGGAGATTGTGAAAAACAAATAGTGACAGAGAAAAAAAAAAAAAGAGAGGAAGAGACTGAGGGATGGGTACCATGAGAGTAACAGTGAGAAGCAGAGACAAGGTCAAGCTCTGAGGTCCAAAGAAAGGAACTTGCAGCAACGTCCCCAGCCCAGGAGCTGAAGTGGCAGAATTTGGGCTGGAATCTGATTAGCAAGGGGAGGGCACCAGCAAGAGGAGACACATTTCTTTGACATTTAACATTTAAAATACCAATATTCACAATGAGAATAATCATTCATTAATATTACATAATTGTCTATAACAAAGCATTTTTAGTTGAGAGTGAGGATGTTTGCAGACACAAGTCAGTTATATGCAGAATAGAGTATGAATCTTAATTCCCAGGAATTTCCTCCTCAAAACAAGCTGCTTTCTTTTGTCCAGTGATTGAATACATCCAGGACTGAGGTGGCCATGCAGGGAGTAGCGAGGGTGTGGGACTCAGACCCCACCCCTAACCTGGCTTTCCTTTGCCAGTCTGAGCCAGGTCTGCAGCTGCTGGGAGATGCTCTGTGGAGAGATGGGAAGAACTGTGAGTCAGATTCCAGAAGAAGGAAGGAGCATACAAATAAGCATGCAAATTACCCAGAGCCTTTTCTCTTACCTGACGCCCTAGTCGGAGGCTGGGGGAGTCTGAAGGCCTCTCAGGTGCCATATCCAAGCAGTGGGAGGCACTAGGGATAAGAAGAGCTGACTCCGAGGAGCCCAAGGCCTGTGTTACACCTAGCACATGCCAGGGGTCTGTGTCCCCTGAAAAGAAGGAAGAGAGGATGATAGTTAAGCTGGGGCTAGATAGAGGCTCAAGAGACAGGTTTCAATGGCATGCTCACCATTAACAAACAGCACTTGTGTGGCCCCAGGGGTCTGTCCACCGTAGTAGGAGTTCGTCTGGGCCACAGCCTGGGCTACAGATGAGGCTGAGAGTCCAAACACCTGCTCACATAGGTCTAGCTGGGAGGGCAGTGCTGGGAGCTGGGAGAAAGGACATCTAGGATCCTCACAGGTGACATCTATGAAGGGAGATACCTGTAAGTGTGGGGTATATAGCCAGCCCCCCTCTCTCCTTTAATAATCATTTATAGAGCTCTCCCTAATCATGATCAAAACATTCCTTGTCCTCCCTTCAAGGAGCTCAGAGTCCTGGCAGAGAGACCCACACACCCGCAGACAGTGACAGCCCAGAGCAACCAGGGCTGTGATGGAAAAAGGTCAGGAGGTGGGGATCCCAGAGAAAACGTGATGGGCTCAGCGAGAGCATCCTGCAAGGGATAAGACCTTAAGAAATTAATAGGACTGAGCCAAATTAAGAGAGAGAAGAGAAAGCATAATAAATAGAGGAAATAGCACGTGCAAAGGTTTGGAGGTAAGAGGGAGCCTGGAGTGCTTGAAGCTCAGATTGGACCACATCTGTCCTGCTTAAAATCCACAGCTCACTGTGCTTTCAGAGTAAATCTAACTTCCTTAATCTCAGACTAATTCACTACTTTGTTTACCATTTATTGAGAACCTACCATGTACTCAGACAGATGTTCGATAATATTGGGCACACAGTGACAACCAAGACAGCCCCAAGCTCTGTAGTCACAAAACTCAGTCCAGAGCGGGAGATAGGCAATAAAAAATGTATGATGACAGATTTTGGAGAGTGCCAAGAGGAGAACACAGAGCTATTGAAGTGGGAGATGGGAAGGCTGACTTATACTGAGGGATCATGGAAGGCTTCCTGAGGGGAGACATTTTGTGTTGACACTTGAAGATGAGTAAATTGTGTAAAGAGGGGAAGATGAGTAATCCAGGCATGTACAAAGTTCTTCAGGTGCTAAGAAGACTAGTGTATTAAGAGAGTCAAATTATGTAAAGCCTTATAATAATAATATTGTAATGGTAAGCATTTTTGGAATACTTAGAGTATACTGGCATTATTCTTAGCATGTTACATATATTATTCTTTTAATGCTTGAAACAACTCCATGAAGGAAGTACTATTATTATTCCCATTTTACAGATGTGGAAAGTGAGGCATAGAGAGTTAAGTCACTGGCCTGAGTTTGCCCAAGATCACATAGGTAGAAAATGGAGCTGGAATTTGAATATTTTACTTTAAACCACTATCCTCATTGCTTCTAGAGGATATGAAAAGGATTTTTGAACTTAACCTTGGGGTAGAGAGGCCAGATTTAACAAAATAATACAGGATGCCCAGTTAAATTTGAGTTTCAGTAAATGAAAAATGCTTTTTTTTAGTATATGTAATATTTGGGACATACTTATATTAAAAACATCTGTTGTAGGCCGGGCGTGGTGGCTCATGCCTATAATCCTAGCACTCTGGGAGGCTGAGGCGGGTAGACCATTTGAGCTCAGGAGTTCGAGACCAGCCTGAGCAAGAGTGAGACCCCGTCTCTACTAGAAATAGAAAGAAATTAATTGGCCAACTAAAAATATATAGAAAAATTAGCCAGGCATTGTGGTACATGTCTGCAGTCCCAACTACTCCGGAGGCTGAGGCAGAAGGATTACTATTGCTTGAGCCCAGGAGTTTGAGGTTGCTGTGAGCTAGGCTGATGCCATGGCACTTTAGCCTGGGTAACAAAGTGAGACTCTGTCTCAAAAAAAAAAAAAAAAAAAAAAAATCTGTTGTTTATCTGAAATTCAAATTTAATTGAACATTCTATATTTTATCTGGCAACCCTACTCTGAGATTATTGAGGAGCCATGGTTTTGAACAGAGAAGGAACAGGTCATATTTTAAAAGATTTCTCTGGATGCTGTGTGTAAGTGGGATTGATTACACAGGTGAAGCGAAAGCCTGGAGACCAGGGAGGAGGCTAGGGCAGGGACCCAGGCAGGAAAGGATGGGGACCTCTACCAGGACAGCAGGAGTAGGCATAGAAAGGGGCAGGAATGGACTAGAGAGTTGTCCAGGTTGCAGAGTAGTCAGGACTCAGTAATTGACAGGCTATCTGGACAATGGGAAGGAAGCAATCAAAACAAGACTCAGGTTTCTAGTCTAATGACTGTGGAAATGGTGGGGTCATTACTAGAATAGGGACAAAGAAGAAGAGCAGGTTGAAGTAAAGATCACTCATGTTGATGCCTTAGTGTGTGCATGAGGAGACATGTAAAGGCCAAGCACATACACACACTAGCACAGCTTCTACCCTCTCCTGCCCGACATCTGCAGGTTATACAAGGCCTAGGAATCAGGTCAGTTGCCCTATGGAAATGAAAATAAGTTTGGACCACCTGTAACATAACTTCTTTGGTGTAGCACAGAATGTATGTTTTGTGGGGAAGGGTTAGACCAGTCACTCACAGAAGCCAAACTCAGTACATGTCTGGTACAACCACTGTCGGTCACCCACGCCGTACACTTGGGGTTCTGTGTCCTTCAGCTGTGCCACTGTCTCTGCTCGTGAAAAGCTTAGACACTTCTGACCCAGGCTGTGCATGACAATCTAGGGAACATCACACATACATACATACATAAATTTCTCCTCTCCTCCCAGCAAGCCAAGGACCAGATATCTACGTCCCCACAGGTCAAAAGTCAGAAGCACAGGGGTGAGTTCCTGAGTTCTCCTGGGAGTCAGTGGTCAGAGGGGGTGGATGCCTGGGTCCCTGTGATTTGGAGGTCAAGGCACTAGATCAAGGGACCTTATTACTTGTGAGACCTTGGGACCTTAGTTATGACCATCACCTTAGTGTTGACCTCAGTTTCCTCTTCTGTAAGTGGGGGTAATAGTTCCTATCTCTCCTGAGAATTCAATTAAATAATATATGTAAAGCACTTCGTATAGCACTTGGTCCAGACAGCGCTGGAAAAGTGACAGCTATCTTGTAGATTCACAGGCTGGGGGACCCAGGTTCCTAGGAGAACTCTGTTCCCATGGCTACATTTTTTCATTCTATGAATACAAATTGAGCACTTGCTATGTGCCAGACACTGCTGTAGACTCAGAAAAGAGGACAGAACAAGATAGGCAAAATAGAAAATAATCACCACAGTCTGTAACATTTGCATACTGCCTGCCAGGCTCCCAGTTGATCGCTTTACATGTCCCACCTCATTTCACATTCTCATTGGGTCCTGTGAGGTGTCATCCCCATTTTACAGATGAAGAAACTAAGGCTTAGAAAGGATTTTCGTTTGCCCAAGATCACACTGCGAAGGTGGGGCAGGAACCCTAGTCCGCTAACTCCTCCCAGCGGGGCCGACCTGCGCTCACCTGCACCGCCCGACGAAGCCCACGGTAGGGCGTGGCGTGGCTGCGGTTGCCCCCGCCCCCGAGGAGGAGTCCGCAGAGCTGTCGCACGCTCAGTGGCGCTCCCGCTTGCCCGTCGTACTGCACCGCGCCTCCCACCAGTGCCTGCAGCGCCCCCAGCAGCTCCGCCTGGTCTTCAGCGCGGCCCAGCGACCCACACGCGCCCAGCTCCGCCCCCAGCGCGGCTCGAACCGCCCCGCCGGCGCTCAGCCGCCTCTCCACTTCCGTGAAGGCAGCGGCCACCGCGGTCCGGCACTGCGAGAGGCGAGAGGCAGCGCTGGCCACGACCCAGGCTGGGCCTCGGTTTCTCCTGCTAAAGACCTTCCGGCAGCCCGACTCCCCGAGGCGCGGAACCCTGCACTCGCCCTAGACCCGCCCTTTTGTGGCTGCTCCTCCAGGCCCCGCCTCTTCATGGCCCCGCCCCACACGGAGCCTCCCCCTCCGGATAGGATCGTCGTCTCCAAGCCCCCCTTCTTATTGGGGGACCCTCGTTTCTTTTTGATGCCCCGCCCCATCTTCAGTTCCCGCCTTCTTCCAAAATCTCTGAGTGTTGCTGGGATCCCACCTCCCCCAGTCCCCGACAAGGATGCGACTTTCTTCTCCAGCCCCCCGGCTTCCAAGGCTTTCACTCTCTCCCTGTCCCCCTCGGGCTAGGCCCCACCTCCTACCTCCAGGGACCCGCCAATCGCCGGGCTCTGTAGGCTTCTGGACACCACCTACGACGCGAGCGCCGGAGAAGGTATCAGGCGGTGTCAGCGGACTCCGCCCACGGAGACTCCCCTCCTCCCGCACCTGCTGCCCCGCATCCTTACGTCATTATACTCGGAGAAATCCAGTACTGCCCGCACCGGGGCGGAGGAGGCGATGGAGGCGAAAATGAGATGGGGGAACTAAGGGAGGAGAAGCTGTCAGCCTGGGGACTGAGGAACTGGGACCCCCTATCTTCCCGCCCCTGTGTCATTCACTCGCTGTGTGATCTCAGGCTCTTGTGGAGGCAGCTTGTGGAAAGCTCTTGTAGGGGAGGGGAAGGGTGGGACATGGTGGGAGGGTATTCCTATTATCTGAGACTGGGACCCCCGAGTCCAAGTTCCCTCCCCCTAGTCCACCCAGAAGAGTCCCGGGGACCTTCAGCCGGGCCCAGGCGGCCAAGGAGCCGGCGTAGGAGCCTCCGAAGCAGATCCAGGGGCTGGAGGAGGAGATGTTGAAGAGGCGGGAAAGTGCCAGACGTGCGGAGACCACGTCCGCCAGCCTGGGGTCAGAGGGAAGGCTTGGTCGGTACTCATCGCTGGGTATCACTGAAGATTTCCCCACTGCACAGGCCGGGAAATCAGGACCCAGAGACATGAATGGAGAAGAGTTCAGCCAGAAGCCAGGGTTCTTTTCTCATGTTGTATTTATGAGGGCTATCCACAGTCACATACATTTTCGAAAGCACGTGTGCCAAAGGAGACCCGGCCTAGAAGTCTAGAAAGCTTCTGCCCCCCGTCTCTTCCCGTTTTAGGTAGGAGAAGAAATATTTCCAAGGCAGTTTTTAGATGAAAACCTGAAAAATATAGGGAAGGCTTGGGGGCAGTCAAGGAGAGCTACTCAAAGGAGGAGGGGTCCTTAGCTGGATGGGATAGAAGGTATTGGGGAGGGAAAAGACACAAAGACACATGAGAAATGGAAAGAGATGTTGGTATATGTGTAATGTTCCAGGGTCTTTCTTCCCCAACCTTTCCGAAATGGTTTGCAGTTAGTGCCATCGTGCTGCTGTTAGAACCAGTTTGACTTGAAGTAAATATTGAAATGCAGAGAAGAGATGTAGACAGAGAGATGGGGACAAGAATGAGACAGAGACACCAAGGAGGACAGGAAGAGAGAAGTCGTGTGGAGACGAATAAAGCAGGAGAAATAGAGCTAGGGGGAAATAGATGGTGAGATTGTTAATATGAGCCGGATGAACTGAAGGAGGTGGGGGAAGGCCACTCCTTGCAGAGGGAAGAGTTCAAAGACTCGAGGCAGGAAAGTACATATAAGTCTGGAGAACAGTAAGGATCTCTGCATAGCTGTAGCCCAATGAATGTGAGGGAGTTGAGGTCAGAGTTAACTGGAAGCTAGAGCCTGTGGGGACCTTGCAGCTGTTGTAAAGACACTGACTTTATTCTGAGAAATATGGGAGACGTGAGGGATTTGAGCTAGGATGGTCGTGATCTGGTTTATGCTCTAACAGAATCACTCTGGCTTCCACCTGGAAGTGAAGGATAGAAGCAGGGAGACAGGTGTGGATACTGTGGCTGTAATCCAGGTAAGAAATGCTAGTGGTTTATGCCAGTAGGCCATAGTGAGACAGAAACACACACAAGAGTACAGGGTAAAAGATAGAGAAAGAGACAGAGACCCAGAAATGGAGAGAGAAGGAATAAGATACTATGAAAGACAGAAAACAGAGGGAACCAGAGATTCAGAGGTTGAATTTGGGCAGTGGAGAAGAAAGACACAGATGCAGAGATGCCAAGGCACAAACATTCCTGCCCTTTGACCATAAACACTTTCCCTACCCTCACTCACGCGTGGTGGCTGGACAGGAAGCGAAGCTGGGCTATGTCCAGGCCCCCAGCAGGAATACTCAGGCCATAAAATCTGTGTTCCAGGCTTATCACCAAGGCTCCCCAGGCTGGGGCTAGGGCTGCAGGGTGCCCTGTGGAGAATGTGGAGTGGGGGGAATGTGAATTGGGTTTAAGCCCATGCACCCCTCAAGTCTGACAGCATTGTGACACGCAGCTCCCTTCCCTGGTTCCCACAGCTTCCCAACAATGTCTCTCTCCTCACCTCCACCCTTTCTGCTTACCTCTCATCACTGAGCCAGGCCCAAGACTGCCCTCGCCCCCCAGATGCAGGAATACAGGTCCATCCTGGTTAGCCCAATGTTGGTCATTCACCCAGTAACGCTACAAGGTGCAATGTGGAAGAAGAAATGGCAGTTAAGAGTCCTGACTTATTCTCAACTCCATTTGTTCCAGTTTCTCTCCCTAATGAATCTTTCCTTCTATACTTAGAAGTATCTGAAATGAGCTTATTTATATATTCACTTCTCTCCTGTTTATCTCCTCATCTAGAATGCAAGATCTACAAATGCAGATATTTTTGTCTCATTTTTCACTCTTTTATCTCCAGGACTGAGGGGAGTGGAGAGTGGCTGGTACATGGAAGGCTCTTGCTATTTCTCAAAGTAATAATTGTAGAATAAATAATGAATGGAGGTGGATATAGGAATAGGGCCCACGAGGGATGACCTTTGGAGACTGTGTACAGAGGAGGCACTGAAAAATGGTGATTTGTTCATTGAATAGATATTTTTGAGTGCCTATTGTGAGCTGAGTCTGATTCCAAGGAATTTCTGCTACATATTGAGACCTAATGGGGGGTTTTATGTCTAGTTTGGACAGGGAGAAGTGTGCACTGAGGGGTAGCGAGAGAGTGGGAGTGAATGACACAGAGAAAGAAAGGGTGAAGGACAGAACCTGAGGTGGGGAGCCTGAGGTGTAAAGAGAGAATAAAGTGCAGACTGAGGGACAGAGGAAGAGACTAAGGAGAGAGCAGGAAGGGCAGTGGGCTCGCCCTCTCCTGGCCTCACCTGCAGGAAGGATCTTCTGTCCGATGCGTTGAAGGGGTCCAGCGGCTGCTCCACCCACCCGACTTTTGGGAGGACCGAAGCACCAGGCCCCAGGCCCAGGTACAGGCCCAGGCTAGAGCTTTCCTGAAGCCGCTGAATGTGCTCACCCAGGCGCCTAAGAAGAGAGGCTGTGGGACATGGAGGAGAGGGAGTCAGGCCAGCCCCCTTATGATGTCCTGCTTGACCCTCAGCCCCCTCTTACCTGGAGACGAGAGCACCAGGAGGGAAAGCAGGAGCAGAGGGCCCAGCCACAGGGCAGGTCCAGTGGCCATGCTGCCCAGTGCTCTTCGCAAGGGCTCCAGGTGCTCTGTTCTCCCTTACTCACTGAGGGCCTTCATCCTCTCCCCAGGGCCTGGGCTTTAAATTCATCCTCTTTCATTAGAAGCTCGGGTTTCTTTTCAGACGCCTCTCCTGGCAGGTCAAGCGTCTGTAGGAACCGCTAAAGCGGGACAAGGACGCTAGAGTCTGTATGTAGAGGCTGCTCATGTGTCACCTGAATATCCAGTTTATTTTCTTTTGGACCCTTAGTAGCCCTCCCCTCACTGTGCCTCAGTCTTCTCCTCTCTACTCTTCAGCCTTCCCCTATTTACCTCAGACTCACCCTTTCTATGTCTTCCTGTCCTTCAGCCTCTGCCTCTCTCCTCTTGAACCCTCCATTGCCCATGTGCTTTCTGTCTTCTCTTTCTGCCCCTTGGCATATCTTCAGTCTCTCTCAGTTGTCCCAACACTCAGTCTCTCCCTCTCTTTTTCTCCAGCTCCCACTTTTCTTTTTTAGTCCTCCTGTCTGTCCCTCTCTCTGTCCCTCAGTCTCGACTTGTCTGTTTTCTGGTCCCCCTTTCTGGTCCTCATCACTCCCCCTACAATCTCACTTCTCTCCTTGGACTCTTTATGGTTCTCTCAACATCCCAGGCTTGCTCTTGCCTCAGAATTCCTACCCTTGTTTCTACTCTGTGGATTGCTATTTATCCATAAACCCACATGGCTTGTCCTCTCACCTCAATCAGATCTTTATTCAGATGTCATCTGTTCAGAAAGGTCTTCCATGGTTATGATCTTTTTAAAAATTGCCAAACCTGTGGCCCTCTTCTATTCATTTTCTAGCTTTATTCATTATTCTTCTTTCATAGCACTTACCACTATGACAAATATTATATATTTAAAAAAATATATGTGGTTCTTAGTCTGTCTCTCTGACTAGAAACTAAAGCTCCATGAAAGTAGGGATTTTCATTTCTTTCATCCATTGCCAAATGTTTAATTTCTAGAACAGCACACATAGTGAGGAATCAATAAATATCTGTCAAGTGAATGGATAATTGATCAAGTAATGTTGCTGGTTCTGCTTTAAAAAATATATCCAGAGTCTGATGACTTTAGAATTTAGAGTTTAGGCAAGGGAGCAAGCAGGGAAGGAAGGAAGGAGGGAGGCAGGGAGAAAAACATGAATGGAGGAAAGCTATGATGAGGTGATTTGAGGTAAGAGGGTTCCTGGCCCAAGCAATAGCAGGTGCAAAGACTCTGAGTCATGAACCTGGTTGGCACCTTCAAGGAACATCAAAAGTTGGATGGAGAAGAGAAAGAGGGAACTTGGATTATTAATAGATGAGAAGAGAGAAATCACTAGAGAGTCAACCTTGCTGGAAGCTGTGGAAAGGGCTTTGGCTTTTATTTAAAGTTTGATATGTTGCCATAGAAGACCTTTTAAAAATATATTAGTACATTTATTAATTTTTTGGTAAATATCAATTTACTCAGTTGTTTTAATTGCTAAGCTGGAAATACAGTTATCTTCACCCCAACTTAATAGGAAGAAGGCAGATAGAAATTTTTTTAAAAAAGCCAAAGGATATGAATAGTATTTCATCCAAGAAGATATATCAATGGTCAATAAGCACAACATCATTAGTGCAGTATCATTAGTCATTACTGAAATGCAAATAAACACTATGAGATACCTTTTCATACTCACTGGAATGGCTATAATAAAGACATAAAAGCACTGGGAATGTAAAAGGGAACAGCCACTTTAGAAAACTCTTAAACTCATTATTATTATTTTTGTATTTTTAGAAATGGGATCTCACTCTGTGCTGTTGCCAGGTTGCAGTGGTGTGATCCTAGCTCACTATAGCCTTGAACACCTGGGCTTAAGTGATCCTCCTGCTTCAGCCCCCCAAGTAAATGAGACTACAAGTGCACACCAACACAACCAAGTAATTTTTTATTTTGTAGAGTCAGGGGTCTCACTATGTTGTCCAGGTTGGTCTCAAACTTCTGGCCTCAAGCAATACGCCCACCCTGCCCTCCCAAAGTGCTGGGATGGTGGGCATGAGCCATTCATCCAGCCACTTGTTACTTTTTTTTTTAACAATAGCTTTAGTTAGGTATAATTTACATAACAGAAAATTCACCTGTTTTTAAGTGTACAATTCAATGTTTCTTAGTAAATGTACAGATTTGTGCAACTATTACCACAATCAAGTTTTAGAACATTTTAAATCATGTCCAGAAGACTCTTCTTGCCTATTTGCAGTCAATCCCCCTTTCCATCTCTAGCCTCAGACAATCACTAATCTAACTTTCTTTCTCAATGGATTTGCCTTTTTTGGACGTTTCATATAAATAGAATCTTATAACATGTACTCTTTTATGTCTATTTTCTTTCACTTAGCATGAAAGAGGTTAATCCAAGCTGTAGCAGGTATTAGTACTTCATTCCTTTTTATGACTGAATAATATTACATTGTATGGATATAATACATTTTATTTCTCTATTAATCAGGTGATGGGCATTTAGATTATTTCCACTTTTTGCTGTTATGACTAATGTCATTATGAACATTTCTGTACAAGTCTTTGAGTAGAAATATGTTTTCATTTCTCTTAGGTATATATCTAAATATGGAATTGCTAGATTGCATATTAAAATTAATTTTTTAAAGAAATTGCTGTTTTCCAAAGTAGCTGTACCATTTGTTCATGTAATTTCTCAGACTCCAGAAACCTGAAGCAAACAGATAGGAAGCCTCCAATTCCAAACTCAGACATGCTGGAAAAGTGAGAACTGAGAGACTCCAGAAAAAATTATCAAATGGAAAGTCATAGGGAGCCCAGATTGTCCTTCAGGCATGAAATTGGATCTTTCTACTGTGGGCCATACCTGAGGCTAGTAGTTCAGTGCACCAGACATACTAGCCAGATGCGTCCTTTAGGAGGGGCAGAACTTTCTATGGATTCCTCAGTCGGAGTCTGCAGGCTTAAAAAAGCCTACTCATCCTCCATCAAGTCCATGAGTGAGATTTAAAACCAAAGAGTTTGTTTGAATTGGAATTTATCATTCTTTTTATTAAGGCAGGGGTGGGAGGCAGGAAGGGACTTCTTTTAGTAAGACCATCCACAAGAAGAATGTTGCTGGAATTAATATTTTCAAAACAAAGAAAGGACAAGCCATTAGAATGACTGGGTGGGTAGCTCAGTTGGGCTAGATTACAAAGTTGCGGGTTTGCTTCCAGTACTCGCACCTTTCTGGGTTTTTTTTCCCCCTCTGAACTATTTTGGCTGAAGTCATCTCTCAATCTTAGCTGTAAAAACAAAGTATAAATTACAATGCTCTAGGGAGCTTTAAATCCACCCGCTAGATAGTTTTTCCTCTCTTTACCTGTCCATCAGACTCATGACCATCCAAGGGTAGGGCGCATAGCGTTTTCATTTAAACCCCCCATGCTCTATCCACCAATCGACACTTACAAACCATTTACAAAATCCACCCACAAATTAAGGGCACCTTTTGATTTCTGTGTGTACGTTTCCACGCAACCTTGATTTTCTCTTATCCTCTTCACTCTGTCCCACGAGTCTGGAGTCCAAGGAGCGACAGACAACAGACCCATCTGTTTAAAATGACACTGACTAAAAGATATGACTTCCCACCTCCTCCTTCCAACCCTGTCCCTTCCTTTGGGACTTTGACTTTTTTGATGGATCTCCTACCCTCTCCTTGGGGCCACTTTCTTAGATTCTCATTTTTGCAGTGAAGCTGCTGCGTTTTTCTTCTCCAGAGCCTCAGGCATTAGTGAAAGGAATTTGGATTCAAGAAACTCCTTGTTATCTTGTAATATCTGGCCTGCATCTTTCTAGTGCCTGAAAGTGACCTGAAGAGGAGTTAGGACCTAAAAACTGAGTCCTGTAATTCATCTGCATTCTCTGCGGGGGTAAGTTTTGTCTGGGAGAGATCATGAGCTGGAGGCAGGTACAGGTGTGTCCAGGTGGTAATGAAGAGGAGGGTGCTGGGGCACTGGAGTGTGTGCCCAGTAAGGGTAGCAGGAGTCAAATGCCCTTCTATTCTGGGTCAGTCATTTTTTTTTCCAGGCTCTATCCTGCATACACACAAATTTCATTGTTGATTAATCTGTTTTTTATGTGATATATTTGACTCTTTTGCCCCAGATCAACTGATATGCATCACTATTCTTTTTCCTCTATTTAGCTAGAAGTGAGCTACATTTTATTTCCAATTGAAAAGTTTTCCATGGCAGGGCAGACCCTAGCAGTAAGACTTTTCCCCACGAGTGAGAAATGATTTGGGTATCATGAAAAGCCTTTTCAAACCAACGTTATATATGTAGTTCATATAGTAACTTTCCTTTGCCTTGTTAATGCAATGGAATTAAATTAATATTAATCTAAATTAATCAAATAATTGATTAAATTAATATTAAAGTAATTGATGATTGCTTTAATTAATTAAATTAATATTTCCGAATATTACTGAAAGTTTAGTCATCTCTTTCTATCTTTCAAATTTAAACATGTTTCAACTCTCATTCCCAAAGACAACAGATGGGTATGACCTTCATATGCCTTGGCTATTTATTAACCATGTGACCATGGTGAACTTACTTAAATACTCAATAATACCTATCCCTTAGGAATATGGGTAGCACAAAGTAGCGAACATGACATGCCATGGATATCTACTCTTTTTACTTTTCAGGGAGTGGGTTCCAGTGGTCTAATAATGCAGCAGTCATCAACCTAGGGTAATTTTACCCTTGGAAACACAGGAAGGCCTTTTAGGAAATGCAAGATCCCAGGTTGCCTCAGGTGATCAGTTTCTTAACCATCAACCACCATATAGATTTTATCTAAAATTGATCTGTCCGAGAACACTCCTGGTATCAAGGTGTGCATTTCCCAATGGACTTTTAACACATTCCAAAAACAAAAACAAGACCATAACACAACAAAAACAACATCATGTTTCTCTCACTCTTCTCAATGTAACCAAAGTTCATTAACTCAAAGTGCAACAAGCTCTGGGCTTCAACACAGGGACAATTAGAAAGGTTGGGGAAAAGTTAAGGGAATTGAATTGTTCTATTAATAATAGCTAGGTAGCCATCCTTTAGCAAGTCAGGCAGTTTCCAATTATCTGCTTTAAACAAGTTAAGGGAGAATCTAGTCAAGTTTTCAATAGGATAGAATGTGAAAAATAATTATTAATCATGGATTACTACGTAATTTTTGGCAAATAACTCAGAAAGTGTTAAATAATTATGAGACATTGGTATAACTAAATGATCTATTTTCATTTATTTGTATACTAAAATATATTTTCTCAGCAGTTAAAAATTAGACATAAAATTAATGCTGCTACTTTACTTATCATGGCAATGTGTACCTTTATCAATGATTATATGAACTAGTTATAATTGTGTCATTTAGATCAATATCCAATTATTTTTACCTTTAAATTTACTAATTTGTTTGCAAATTTGTAATATTTCTATTGTTATGCTTGATTGTATACAAGTAATGGTTTTAGTGATAATTTATTGCTGAGGAACTCATAAAAATTAGAGCCTTATGCCATCTCCCAAATTAATTGTAATGTACATATATAATCTTTGTTGCAGGAAAGTAGGCTATAGAAAGCTAGAAATAATTTTAAGCATAAAATTATTTTTTATTTTGATATACATCTGTGGGTAAGTGAACTTCAAGAAGAAAATAATGACAAAATTAAAGGCTATAAAAGAAATGCTTGTCCATACATTTATTTTTTCATAAATAATGATTGTATCAAAT
This sequence comes from Mirza zaza, assembly GCA_008750895.1. NCBI lineage: Eukaryota > Metazoa > Chordata > Mammalia > Primates > Cheirogaleidae > Mirza > Mirza zaza. The sequence goes on from VSMD01051492.1 coordinate 27,433, forward strand.
TATTCAAAGTTTACAATCTTTAATATATTCAAGAATGATGCAACAGCTTCATTTTTTAAATGTTAATAATTATAATAAAAGAAACACATCTAGGCTGGGCGTGGTGGCTCACGTCTGTAATCCTAGCACTCTGGGAGGCCTACGTGTGCAGATTGCTCAAGGTCAGGAGTTCGAAACCAGCCTGAGCAAGAGCAAGACCCCCTAAAAAAATTTTCTCTACTAAAAAATAGAAAGAAATTAATTGTGTATACACACACACACACACATATATATATATATATATATAAATAGCCGGACATGGTGGCACATGCCTGTAGTCCCAGCTACTCGGGAGGCCGAGGCAGGAGGATCGCTTGAGCCCAGGAGTTTGAGGTTGCTGTGAGCTAGGCTGACGCCACAGCACTCTAGCTTGGGCAACAGAATAAGACTCTGTCTCAAAAAAAAAAAAAAAAAAAGAAGAAGAAGAAGAAATGCATCTGCTTTGTCTTAGGATAAAAATTAATTAGTCGTCAAAAATGTGTGTGGGGAAGTATATAGTTTTAAAAAAAATGGGGAGGGCAGTGGATAAAAATATTAAGTCTAAGGGCTCAATATGGCTAAGGATAAAACGACTAAGTTCTGTTAATTCTTCAGGCTGTTTGTATCTTGTTTCTATTGGAAACAGCCTCCCAGCACAAGGTAAAGACTCACTCAGACCGGATATTCCAACACCGCCCTCCCTCAAATGCTTTAAAGTCTGTGTACCTACTAGGGGCGTCCCACAGCAGGGTAGGAAGGCCTGCTTAGCGTTATCCTTTTTGCCCTCAAAATGGAAATCTGAGAAACTTGAAGGCGGACCGAAGATCTAGAGCGCTCGCGGGCGCCACTGTCACTCCAGAAATAGTCGGGGTCCCTCTTTTTACTCGGAATGGCCTTGGCCTGAGTGGTCACCACACTGGAGTTGAGCCTGACGTTGAGTTCCGGGAAATTGTTCAGGCCAGGGCTGCCTCTCCAAGGTCTTTGCGAGGGCTCTAGAGCTCAGACTTGTCTCCTCCAACACGCGCACACCTCGGTTTGCGTCGCCATCCTGCGTTCCCGGTCTGACAAGAGTTGGGCGCTGAGCTGGTGGAACTTGCGAACCCTTAGGCCGCCCGCGGCCGCGGAAAGTGAGTTCCGGGAGCCAGAGGCTCGCCTGGTGGCGAAGAGACGCAGAAGCTCAGCTGAGAAGGAAGCCCGTGGCCTTGAGCGGCTAGAGCGGCGGGAAGTGGGAGGGAGGGGACCGCACAAAGTGTTTGTTTTGAGAATGGTGGTTTCCGATTGTTACTGAAGGCTATCTTTCTTCACCGTCCTCCTACTCCACCACCAAGGAAGAGGTGAATTTATTTCTGTTGAAAATAATTTTTTTGGAAACAAGAAAAACATTCAGACTCCTGAAGACAGTCGGCTGACATCCGGAGAATCCTTGAGCTGCATTTGGAAGACTCGAACGCCAGGTAATCCGCAGGAATGACCTCCGCACACCTTCCCCGTTAGTTAGGTTCAGTGATGGAGCTGCCGACCGTGCTGCGCGGCGCCGAGGCACCAGAGGGATGAAGAACACGGCAGCACATTCTAGCCCTCAAGAAGAGGAAAGAGGAACGCAATCGGTTAACTGTAACAACGCGAGTGGAGCTACAGACGACCGGCGGGCGTTCTGAGGGGAGCACAGAGAAGGGGCGTCTCCCAGGCCTCATGACCGCAGGGCCGTGCGGAGAGGAGGACTCCCGCCGCGAGCGGGGACGGCTCCACCAGCTATTGCGGGTCGGTTTCTTAATCGAACCATTCAGACGCACAGATCAGATCGATCCTTCCCAGGGTCAGAGGAAGGAAGCCTGGCTCGTGAATGTTTCTCTGTAGTGTTTTCTCAGGGAGGAATAGGCGAGTTTGAGAAATTTTTATTTTCCACCGGAGAGGCGAAGTTCCTTTCTCCTGGGGGGTAGAGTTTTCGCCTTGTCTTTTTTAGTTTCTTCCCGCAGAAGTGTGGGAAGGGGAAATGGAAAACATAAAGAGAAACTTGAAGAAACAATATTACTTTGTCGTAGTTAGAAATATCTATATGGAAAAAGTCTCTTCGGAAGACAATAACAAAAAAACTTTTGCTTTTTTAAAATTAAAAGAAAAAATTCACCTCCGGGTGGCCGGTTAGCTCAGTTGGTTAGAGCGTGGTGCTAATAACGCCAAGGTCGCGGGTTCGACCCCCGTACGGGCCAAGGAAAGGTGGAGGCCCTTTCTGCTCTCTTTTTTTTTTCTTTTCCTTTTTGCCTCAGTCACTTCACACCCAATATACGACGGAAACAACAGTCCCTCCTACTTAAAGGTGGAGTTAAATGTTGATTTCACTTCTTAATCCTCAGTGGTGACACCTCCCATTCTGTCTCTGCCCCCTCCAAAGAGGATGGGAAAAGAAAAAGAAAAAGAAACCTCTGGAATAAATAGCATGAAGTTAGATAGAACTTTTAGTGAAGAAAATCAGGGTACTAGAGTTGGGGTGGCATTTGGTGTGGATGTGCGTCCCACAGCCGCTGTCCTAGCTCCACTTTTTCCTTGTCCCTTACTCAGAGTTTAGCCTACGGAGTCTCGAGTCTCGGTGTGGCTGTCGCGTGCTTCCTCTACCTGATCTCCTTGTCCCATGCGCTGCCTTTTCAACACTGTCGAAATCGATATATATATATATATATATATATTTTGTTGAGGTAATCACAATTGGACGCAATGCATATTTTCCTTTCCCTTTTATTTTTCTCTTTTAAACTATCAGTCGGCTTCCACGAGAGTATTTGTCCATGAGGACAGAATTTTTTCTTCTTTATTCTAGATCTTCAGGACTCAACAGTTCTGAAAACAGAGTACACATTTGGTAAATATTTGTGGAGTGACTGTATGAAGAGTTGTCATCAGAGTGTGTTTTCAAATTTTGAGATTTTGTTTGCTGAACCCATTATTATAATACACATATATGAGGAACCAAAGCCTGCTAAGGTCACCATTTACAGCAAAACAATGTGGTTGTAAAGGTCATATCATTTTATAGAATACACAGAATTGCCAATGTGAAAAATAAATGACAAATATAATCCTAGCAGAAGGTGAAATTTAGACATTTCAGATTTGCCAAAGGGGCTTTTTCAAAGGATGATGAAACCACCTCTCAATACTTAAAAAGTAAAGTCAAAGCTCATTTAAGAGAGAGTTATATTTGTACAGCATATAGTGCCTTTGAAGAGAATGAATGGCTGATCTTTTTTTGGTTAGGTTGATATAATCTGTGGGAGACTGATTATATACTTGGGAGAGACTGCCAGTGTTTGGATGGCACTTACAGGTGTGTTTATTGAAGTAAGTCCATCCTTGATTGAGTCCTTGGGCGGACACTGATTGGTTATTTTGCAAAAGTGTGCTCACCAAAGCAATTGTAATTGATTGATTGAATTGGTTTTAAACCGGTTCTAGTGGTTACTTGCTATGGCTATAGAACAATCTCTTTTTCTAAGTTTGTGGTTACTTTATGTTCTCAGCATTTTAATTTTTCCTAAAAGCAAAATTACACTAAAAATTTTGTTTTTATTTATTTTTGGAGACAGGCTCTGGCTCTGTTGTCTAGGCTATAGTACCGTGGCATCATCATACATAGCTCACTATAACTTCAAACTCCTGGCCCTAGCACATAGGTCACTACAACCTTAAATTCCTGGGCTCTAGCGATCCTCCTGCCTCAGCCCCCTGAGTAGCTGAGACTATAGATATGTGCCACCACATCCAGCTAATTTTTAAATTTTTGTAGAGGCAGGGGTCTCACTATGTTGTTCAGGCTGGTCTATGAACTCCTGGTCTCAACAGATCCTCAAGTGATCCTCCCACCTTGGCTATGCCAAAGTGCTAGGATAGCAGGCATGGAGCCACTGCACCAAGCTGAAAATTTGTTTCTAATATCTAAGTAATGTGTAATAAAAGTATCAGTCTCAATACATTTTAGAAACCTTCTGCCCAGAAATAACTACTCTCCCAGCAAAACAGGCCCCAAGGCAGGATAGTTGCAAGGGATTTGGAAATAATAGGAAATAAAGAAATAATGTAGATGGAGAAATGATTGAGACAAGGACAAAGTGCAGTCTAAATTATAGGGGAGTTAGGGGTCTTCCAGCATTCCCATGGGCTGTGAGCACCCCCACAACTGAAATTCCACATCAGTATTTATTGTTACAGCAAATCGTTGTCTTTTGTTAGAGAATTATGTGTACAGCTCATTTTTGAGGTTTCCAGGAGAACCTTGCCTAATTCTGTCTACAATAATAGATGGTTACAAAATTTTTCTAATATAATCATGTTAAGCCCTAATTTAGAAACAGACCTAGCTGAGTACACAAATTAAAGATAAAATGTATAAAATGAGAACACTGAATCTGTGTACTACTCTAATCTACTTCTTCTAAACACAAAGACATGTAGTCAGGAGTGAAGCAGGAATAGCCTTGAAGTCTAAGATGGTTCCAGCTTCACATTATCTGCTAGGCAGGCATTTTAATCAATTTCTCCACAAAGGACCCAAACCAAGCTCTGCCTTGCAAAAAAGCTCGAGGCTGGTCGACAGCAAAGAAGAAATGTTGCTTTGCAAACGTCCTCTGACAGTGCCTCCCTTGTTGGAAGCAGCTTCTATTCTGTGAACTAACATGTCAACAGATTCCTTCAAGGCAAAGCCCTGCAGTACTCCTGAAATCTATCACGTCTCTTAGCCTATTTCCCAACAACCTTCCTTAGCTTTCAGTTCAGTGATGGGATGAACAGCTGAGATGGAGTTAAGGACACAATGAGGATGGGTAAGGGTTAGGGATGTGGCCATAATCATGGCTTTGGATGATGGTGGAGTTGGATAAAAACTGGAAGGTATGTTGAGCATATAAATGGGTAATAAAGAAAATTATTTTTAAAAAAAGAAAATTATTTTCACTTTTACCTTTTTGAATCAAATCAACCAGAAATAACTGGCTACATTCTGGTGGTTTTATTGAATTAATGACCCAATTCTTCCCCTTCCCATGCTATTTTTTGCATGACCTTGTAGTACCCTTCCACTCTTTGTCTTAGTTGAACACTATGACTTTGGTCAATGGACTATTAGCAAACGTGACAAAAAAGATTGTAGAACAAGCCCTTTGCTTGTTCTGCTTGCTTTTTTTTGTGTGTGTGTGTGTGTGTGTGTGTGTGTGTTTAAATAGACTTCATTTTTTTAGAGTAGTTTTAAGTTCACAGCAAAATTGGGTCAAAGTACAGAGAGTTCGCATACACACCCTGCCTAGTATCCCCCCCAACTTCCCCTTGACGTGGCCTGATTACAGGACGGGGGATGAACACAGAACATAAAATAATGACACAGATGCACACAGATGTGACAATGACTCGAGTGTCCAATACACTGGTCACTTTATTTTTATACCCCCCAGACCCAAGGTTAGTTTTTTGTATGTGAGCAACTGAGCATAGCAGCGATATCAGTCAATTCTGGAGTTGTATCACAAGGGAACAATGGTCTCCATAGTTTTGTGCCTTTTCTATATGTTATATAGTTGGAATCAAACAATATGTAGCCTTTTCAGATTTTCTTCTTTCATTTAGTAATATACATCTATGTTTCCTCTATGTCTTTTTATGGCTTGATAGCACACTATTTTTAGGGCAGAATAATATTCCATTGTTTGAATGTACCACAGTTTATTTGTACATTCACCTACTGAGGGACATTATGACTATTTCCAAGTTTTGGCAATTATGAATAAATCTGCTATAAACATCTGTGTACAGGTTTTCGTGTGGACATAGTTTTCAGCTCCTCTGGGTTAATACCAAGGAGTGTGATTAATGGATTATATGGTAAAAATGTGTTTAGTTTTATAAGGAACCACCACAGTGTCTGCCAAATGGCTGTACCATTTTTCATTCCCATCAGAAAGGCATGAGAGTTTCTGTTATTCCACATCCTTGCTAGCATTTGGTGTTGTCAGTGTTTTGGATTTTTACCATTTTAATAGGAATGTAGTGATGACTTATTGTTGTTTTAAATTACAATACCCTAATGACCTATGATGTTGAACATTTTTCCTATGCTTATGTGCCATCCGTACATCTTCTTTGGTGAGGTATCTGTTCAGATCTTTTGTCCATTTTAAAATTAAGTTGTTCATTTTATTATTGTTGAGTTTTAAGGATCTTTGTATATTTTGGATAACAGTACTTTATAGTATCTGAGTTTTAAAATATTTTCAGTCTGTGGCTTGTCTTCTCATTCTCTCGACAGAGTCTTTTGCAGAACAGACATTTTTAACTTTAATAAAGTCTACTTTGTCAATAATTTATTTCATGGATAATGCCTTCAGCATTGTATTTAAAAAGTTACCACCACACCCAAGTCCTCTAGATTTTTTCCCTATGTTATATTTTAGAGATTTTATAGTTTTGCATTTTACATTTAGGTCTATTATACATTTTGAGTTAATTTTTGTGAAGGGTATAAGGTCTGAATCTAGCTTTATTTTTTTGCAGGTGGATATTAAGTTGTTCCAGCACCATTTGTTGAAAAGATTATCTTGTGTCTATTGTATTGTCTTTCCTTCTTTGTCAAGGTCAATTGACTATACATGTGTCAGTCAATTTCTGGGCTCTATATTCTGTTCCACTGATATATTTGTCTTTTCTTTCACCAGTGCTATGTACTACCTTGACTACTATAGCTTTATAGTAAGTATTAAAGTTGGATAGTGTCAGTTTTCTGACTTTGTTCTTCTAATTCTATATTTTGTTGACTGTTTGCTTCTCCATGTAAACTTTAGAGTAAATTTGTTAATATCCATGAAATAACTTGCTAGGATTTTGATTGGGATTGCATTGGATCTATAGGTCAATTTGGGAAGAACTGACATCTTGACAATTCGAGTCTTCCTATTCATGAACATGGACTATCTCTTTATTTATTTAGTTGGTCTTTGATTTTTTTCATCAGAGTTTTGTAGTTTTTCTCATATTGATCTTGTATATATTTTGTTAAATTTATACCTAAGTATTTGGGAGGTGCTAATGTAAATGCGTTCCTTAGCGAGCAGCTCTGTGCAAACCTACGCTCAGAGTCTGAGAAAGCTGAGGTGCCAAAGAAAGAGGCTGACACAACCAATTTCTCAAAAAGAAACATTTAAGAGGGGCTTACAAAAGAAGGCATGTTCTAGGCAGCTGCAAGAGAAGATGGTGGTACCTGGCCCCTCCCCCACAGAGCTTCTACATTATAAGGAAGGAGTGTGGGGCAGTTGAAGTCAACGGTTAGGAAAAGGGAATAATGCTATGCGAATCTGCCTAAGGGCAGGATTTATGGTAACAATAGATAAAGTAGGAGTCTTAAGCTAGCATCCAAGGTAGTTACTTTTAGCCTTCACGAAACGGTATTGTGTTTTTATTTTATTTACTTATTTTTTTGGGACAGAGTCTCACTCTGTTGCCTGGGCTAGAGTGCTGTGGCATCAGCCTAGCTCACAGCAACTTCAAATTTCTGGGTTCAAGCGATCCTTCTGCCTCGGCATCCCAAGTAGCTGGGACTACAGGCATGTTCCACCATGACCAGCTAATTTTTTTTCTATTTTTAGTTGTTTGGCTAATTTCTTTCTATTTATAGTAGAGACAGGGTGCTCAGGCTGGTCTCGAACTCCTGAGCTCAAATGATCCACCTGCCTCGGCCTCCCAGAGTCCTAGGATTACAGGTGTGAGCCACCACGCCCGGCCAGTATTGTGTTTTTAATTCAAATTCCACTGTTCATTGCCGGTAAATAGGAAAATGATTCACTTTTGTATATCAACTTTGTATCCTGCAACCTTGCTACAATTGCTCATTAGTTCTAGTTTTTGTTTCTTGGGTTTTTTTGTTGTAGTTGTTTGTTTTTCTGCTTGCTTTTGCCCTTAGCCATTGCCAGAAGAACTTGCCTGGGTTTAGCATGCTGGATAATAAGAAATGTGTGGCCAGTGACTGATTATTATTCACCAGACAATAACTCAGAGTTAGCCCAGCAGGGACACAGTCTGATCAATCCCAACCTATTCATAAACCACAGACTAGTGTGCTAAATAGGTTCTAATTGTTTTAAGTTACTGAATTGAGGTGGTTTGTTAAGTAGTATATGTGTGACAATAAATAACTGATATGTATGTTAAAATAGCATTCATTCTACTCCAACAAAGTTTGCCTCTTTGCTATTCTTATAATGCGCAAGGTAAACTTCACATCAGTATTTTTGTGGGCACTATTTCCTATGTCTGGAATGACTTTATCTAGATATCCCCATGGCTAATTCATTTCCTTTCTTCAGACTTTTGCATAAATATCACTAATATTCACTCTATTTAGAAACTGAAAATAAAAACTTAACCCTAATATCCATCCTTGATTAACTTTTCTCCTTGACATTTATTATCATATCATCTAGTATTTTATATACACTTTACTTTTTTTAAAAAAAGGTTCCATAACCCTGCCACTAGAAAGGAAAGACATTTCTATTTTGTTTATTGGTGTTATCCCAGTGTTATCCTCATGCAGTAACGGACACATAGTATACATTCAATAAATATCTACCAAATGAATGAGTGATTAAATTCTTTGTCTAAAGAAAAGAGGACACATGCTTGAAGAGAGGATGGGAGAGAGGAGCAAACGTTACCTCAGGTCCAGCCCTCTAGATGTGTTGGGTCATTAGAACTGGAAAGGCACATTTCCCTTTTCTTTAAGTTCATAGGAGGACCTATTTGGTATTAATTCCCCCTCTCTCTTCCCTCTTTCCAATGTTTGGGAGTTAGGTAGAGTCAGAGCCTAAATCGGGTTTTAGGAAGAAGGTCACCTGTATTTCAGCTAGAGGGCTCTCTTAATTTAGGAAGATCTATAGACAGTCTATATTATTTTGATTTCACTCAAGAGCAGTAGTTCATTGATCTATATTCTAGCAAGTAGGGAATAATGTAAATCAGTAAATCTTTCAGTGTCATATTCTCTTTGGACCTATTATGTCTCTGTCTACTATCTGTTTTTTCTAGTTTCAATTTCCCTCCTAGAAATCCCTGTGTACTACTTGTATAACTACTTGAATCTTTTTTGGGGCAGAGATTTTTATTGAAGACTAGGTCATAGGTATCCTCACAGATCACTTGCCAGCCCGTGGATTGACTGCCTTTGAGAGCTCTGGCCTAATTACACATGCCTTGAGGTTGAGCGCCAGCATTACACCTTAGAGGATACAGCCACTTTCAAAGAGCATAGATCACGTTTATGATAGCAGACTGAAGGTGGAGCAGTATTTATTAAATGACATCAATGACATGGCAAGCTAGTGGACTGCCAAGTCTGTTACTCCATAGTGGACTTCTCATGGTTCCTTCTACCAACTTAAATTTTAGCATAGCTATTCTATTAATAGAATGAGTCTTCATGTATCATTGTTTTGAAAAGGCAAAATAACAGAAACAAACATAAAATCAAAATCTACTGGTCACATGTTGCTATCACAAAACTCAGAAACATTCCACTTTCTCCTCAAGGGACAGTAATTTGCTCATACTCCGACGAGTAAATAACTAATAACTTAAAGAGAGTTTTATCTGCATTGAATTCAGCAATTTTCCCCTGGCTAATGGGTTATTCCCATGAAAATTCAAATATGCCATTTGACCCCTATCTTAAAAAAGCTTCTCTTGACTCAACATTTTCCTCTAGCTAGTGTCACATTTTTCAGATGACTTTATAAAAGCATCTCCTATAAAGGGTTACCCAAATTTACTATTTGCAGTTTCTCTCCTACCATTCTTTTTTAAATCTACTATCTTCAGGGATTTTTTGCATTACCACTTCATGGAAACTTCTGGTCAAGACCACCAATGACCTCTACATGTCTAAGATCAATGATCACTCCCAAGTTCTTATTTGTCTTGACTTCTCAGGATCAATAGGCACACTATCCTTCTTAAAACATTTCTTTGTTTGACTTTCAAGACACTGCAGTCCTGATTGTCTTTCTACCTCCTCGGCTCCTCCTTCTAAATAGCCTTTGTTTCTCCTCTTCTCACCAGCCAGCTTTATGGTGGAATATTTCAGGGCTTGGTCCTTGTATCTTTCTATATACACTCATTTATTTATTTTCACAACTTAAATAATGTCTATAGACCAGGTGCAGTGGCTCACACCTGGAATCCAAGCATGCTGTCAGGCAGAGGCAGGATCAAGGCAGGACAAGCATGCTGTCAGACCAAGGATCACTTGAGGTAAGGATTTCTAAACCAGCCCGAGCAAGAGTGAGCCCCCCCTCTACAATAAATAGAAAAAATTAGCTGAGTGGGGCTGCCCACACCTGTAGTCTGAGGCAGGAGGATCTCTTGAGCCCAGGAGTTTGAGGTTGCAGTGAGGTATGATGAAGCCACTCCACTTCAGCCCAGGCAACAGAGGGAGACTGTCTCAAATAAATAAATAAATTAATTAATTAAAAAAAAATTTTAAAAAGGAGGGGGTTGGGAGATTCTTTAACTACCACTCACAAATTTGAATCTGCAGTCTAGACCACTTCATTAAAGTCCAGATTTGTATATTCAACTGATTCCTCAGCATTACACTGGGATGTTTGAGCATATCTAAAGTTGAACTCCCAATTTTTCCCTAATAATCCTGCTATGTCCAGTCTTTCCCATTTCAGTTAATGGCAGCTTCATCCTTTCATTTCTCGGGAAAAAAAACTTCGAAGTCATCACTGATTCTATTCTTTCATTCCTCACATCCATTTTTTTCTGAAATTCCTTTTGGTTCTACATTTAAAATATATCCAGACTGTACTTCTCACCACCTCGAATGCCACCATCCTGTTCAAAACCTAACAGATCTCCTAGATTACATTCTTTTATCACTACAAAATTTTCTCCACAGAGCTGGCAGAAAGACCTTTTAAAAATTTAAGTCCCTTGTAATCAATTCACTGCTTGAAAGCTAACATCTCATTTTATCAGAGTCAAGGCCAACCTCCTTTAAAAGTGGCCTCCATTCTGTTACCTCTCTGCATACTCCTACTACTCTCCACTGGGCTCAGTCTGCTGCAGTTAACAATTGACTTCTTGATCCTCCGTGCAAACATCAACCACACTTCTGCCTCAGGGCTGTTCACTCTGTTCCTGCGCCGAACAGAAGGGTACTGCACCTTTTCTACTGTCGGCCAAGCACAGCCAAATGCAGTATCTTTTCTAAAGTGATTCAGTGGAAGGGATATGACATGAACACAAGTGGAGAGAAAGTGAGGGAAAAATAAAGCCTTGGCTTTGTTTCCGCCCGGTTTCGAACCGGGGACCTTTCGCGTGTTAGGCGAACGTGATAACCACTACACTACGGAAACCTGCCTGCCCTGCTTTTGTTACATTTATAAATTAGTTAAAATGAACCTTAAATTTATGCTGTCCTTCAGAATTCCTCCCCCCTCTGCAAAGGGGTAATTTCCCTATACTTTCCTATTTTTATTTAATAGAATCAATAGCTTCAAAACCCAAGAACTCATAGTCAAATAAATGCTACTCTTGTAGCTCCACTTTCTTCACAAGCACCGCACAAGGAAATCACAAGCAGTCTTCTGAGAAATTTTATATCAAGAAATTTCATGGTATGTTGTATGCTTATTTCTGGGCTCGCATACGAAAAATTAGGCAGGCTATCGACTTGAGAGTTTTTCTCTTCATTCTGGCAGCCTATCAGGAACTTGGTAGTGAGATTCATTCAAACTCCCACTTAACACCTAAAGGAGACATTTTCTTGAGGTTTGAAACAAAAGACAGAGGCAGTGTTCACGCAAAGGTGTATAACAAGAAATATACACCTGAGTTTGGGGAAGTTTAAAATCATGACAGAAAAACTTTATTCTCTAGGGCCACTTTACCAATGAGCAAATATCTATATGCTCCATATGCTCATTGTTAATAAATGTGTATGTGTATATATATATATATGTACACATACACACATGACTATGTATATATGCTTCTAACTCTATGTGTATTTTTTTGCCATTTTATGTATCTGTATTGGCAGCTTCCTTGTCCATAATTGTCTCATACATAGCATAGTGAAAAATATCCAGAAGATCAAATTTTACTGATCCTGAAGAAGAGCTGATAAAAGGTTCTGCTATGTAAAGATTTTCATTGAAGAAAGACATATTTAATCAGCAACTACTATTTGCTAGGAACTAAAACTAGTATGAACTGGTTCCATAAGTAAATGGCTATTTCATTTGTTGTGTTCACTGCCTTATTCCCAGCTACTTAACAGGCCCTGGCTTATAATGGAGATTAAATTAATACCCCTTGAATGAATGAATAAATAAGAACCAGGTAAAAATCAAGAGTTCAGTTTTGAACATCTAAACTTAACCTTTTCCCTATACATTCTAACTGATGAACCTTTCAAACTTGTGCCAAGGGAGAGCCATATAAGGTTACTTAGCACTTAAAATACCCTCTTTATCTGAGCTTGTGATGAGACTGTCCATGGATCTGTTGACTGTAGCTTATTTGTTGTTTGTCTTCCACTGTTTCTAGCATTTTTACCTGTCTTCCTCAGCAGTGGCATTGTACCTTAGTGCAGTGGTTATCACTTGTGTGTTATATGCAGAATATTATATGCAGAATGACCTAGTTTTGCTCTGTAGGAGATCCAAAATAAACCAAGCGTTGATCCCTTTGTCCTGGTTTTTAATTTCATAATAGGGCTTAAGCTCAATCCAGGATAATATAAGCAGTGCTAGCTAGCTGTCAGTTCTTAGAATTGAGTAATATTCCATTGTGAAGATATACCAAATTTTAATAATCCACTCATGAATGACAGACACTTGGGTTGTTTCCACATCCTTGCTATAGTGAATTGTGCTGCCATAAACATTCGGGTGCAGATATCTTTATAATAGAAAGTCTTTGTCCTCCTTCTCCTCCTCCTCAACCAAGGAGTTGTTTTACAATTTTTCCCATCTAGATACCTGCGACAGTGGACTATAGGGTTCTGGAATCAGGCTGGCATTCTCTCATTTTCTTCTGGCTACAATAAGGGACCCCCTAAAACCATTTCAACAAAGCCTGAGTGCCAATAATTGCCAAACATTCTCTTGGAACACAGAATAAATAGCTGATTTCTGGGACTATTGTGGAAGTGATGGAAATATGGAATGCTGCTAGCTTCAGCCAATAAAGAAAAGATCAGGGATATAGATGGCATGAGCAAACCTTGAGTTCAGCACCACAGAGACAAATTAATGCTCAGAAATAGAGGATAGTCCCATTTGTGTCTTTCTAAGGTAGCTCATATAGGTCCTTTTTAAAAACTCTATATTTTGAAAAGTTGGAGCAGTAGGGGAGAGAATACAGTGGTAATTGAGCCAGTATTTGTCAGAACTTAGAGTGATTAGAAATAACAAGAAGCTTACAGATGAGGTTTGATTATGTCTTAGATGTGATATGTGTCCCTTCAGTTTAACCTCATTAGATTGAAATGGTGAGTGATGACATAAGGCAGGAAAATTTGACATAAAAATAAATTTCTAGTCCTTTTAGTATTTTGATCCCAGTATAAATGGTGGTTCCCTATCACCACCCACTATTTTACTAATCTTTAGGGATCCACAGTGATGAAAAATTATAGCCAGTCAGAGATAGATCTAATTATAATGGTGGCAAATTAAGGACAGCATTTGCTTTCTCTCTATTATAAGCTACACTATACAGTGCATTATGGATATTTAAAGGCATAAATACACAAATACAAAAAGACGAGAAAGTGGAGAGCAGCAGGAAGATTTTGAAGGTCAGAGAGCAGAATAATTAATGTTAACAGAGAGAAAAAGCTTATCATGTCAAGTATCTTTTTTAAAAAACTTTTTTAAGGTTTACATGCATTGTTACATGTACATATACTCTGTTATATCTCACGGTTGTGTAATATTTAATATTATGCATTTATCACACTTTACCTATCTACTCTTCAATGATGGCATAAAGGTTGAATCTGGTTATGAAAAATCAAAAATAATGCTGTGATTAATATTCACATATGATACAATCTGTACTTTGTGATACTGGCGGGAGGGATATACACCTAGGAGCAGAATATCTAGATTGTTGAGTGAGAATAATGTTAAAAAATATTAGACTGCTTTCCAGAATGGCTGCATCAATATAAACTTTTAATAGCAGGACATCTTGTGCATCTGGTTTGGCAACCAGAACTCTGGCTGAGGAGCAGCTTGCACCAGTATGAGCACTGAGTTGCTTTCCTGTTCGAAGATGTTAAAATGAGAAAATGTTGCTGAAGAGCTGCTGAAAGGCCAGAGGTGCAAGGATTTGGGATACATTTTGAAACTTTAAGCTGTTTGACATTGATCTCTTTTCATTATTAATAAAAAAGAAGCAGGAGTTTAGGACGCATTAACATCAACTCATTAATGTACTAACTGGACAATGTCCTGCAAACAATTCTACATTGTAAAGAACTGAATTGGAATAAAATAAAATAATTTCATATTTTACTGAGGTTGTAGTATGACTCAATGGAGGAAAATTTGATAAACATGAGGGAAGACCATTCTTTTCATGTTCGTTACAGAATGAAAGCTTCTTGCCTAGAGCTGGCCTTGGAAGGGGAACATCTATGTAAATAGGAAACTGTTGCATTGGCATGTCATTCTTTGAAGCTGCAGTTCAAGTTGGAACTGAAGACCAAAAAACACTTAGTGCTATTTACAGCCAGCTGGGCATTGCTTATTTCTATTTGCATGATTATGCCAAAACATTAGAATACCACCATCATGATTTAACTCTTGCAAGAACTATTGGAGACCAGTTGGGGGAAGCCAAAGCTAGTGGTAATCTAGGAAACACCTTAAAAGTTCTTGGGAATTTTGATGAAGCTATCATTTGTTGTCAGCAACACCTAGATATTTCCAGAGAGCTTAATGACAAGGTGGGAGTAGCAAGAACATTTTACAATCTTGAAAATATGTATCATCTAAAGGTAAAAGTTTTGGCTGCCCTGGTCCCCAGGATGGAGGAGAATTTCCAGAAGAAATGAGAAACATTCTGCAGGCAGCTGTGGATTTTTGTGAGGAAAACCTATCATTAGTGACTGTTTTGGGTGACAGAGCAGCCCAAAGATGTGCCTTTGGAAACCTTAGAAACACACATTACCTTGTTGGAAACTTAGGGATGCGGTTATAGCACAAGAGCCACATCTTATTGCAAAAGAATTTGGAGATAAAGCAGCTGAAAGAAGAGCACATAGCTACCTTGGAAATGCACAGATATTTCTTGGTGAATTTGAAACTGCCTCTGAATACTACAAGAAGACACTACTATTGGCTTGGCAGCTTAAAGATAGAGCTGTAGAAACACAGTCTTGTTACAGTCCTGGAAACTACTTCAAGACTATGCAAAGGCCATTGATTATCATCTGAAACACTTAGCAATTGCCGAAGAGCTAAATTATAGAACGAACTGGTGAAGGAAGAGTACGTTGAAACTTACGAAATGCATACACAACTTTAGGAAATCATGACCAAGCAATGCATTTTGCTGAAAAGCACCTGGAGATTTTAAGAGAGGGTGCGGATAGAAGTGAACTAACAGCATGACTGACTCTTTCAGATCTTCAAATGGTTCTTGCTTTGAGCTACATCACAAATAATTCTATAATGTCTGAAAATATTGAAATTGATAACAGTTTGCATGGAGCACGCCCCAAGTTGGGATGCTGACACAGTATGGAAAATATGGGACTTATGAAGTTAACACCAGAAAAGGTACAGAACTGGAACAGTGACATTCTTGGTAAACAAAAACCTCTTACTGCCAAACCTTCTTCAAAGCTACTCTTTATCAAAGACTGACGGTGAAAACATGTAAAGCTATTTCTTCCACTAAAGTTCTCCAAGATGCCAGTAATTCTATTGAGCACCAAATTCCAAATTCTCAGAAGAAAATCAGTGCAGGTACTATTGGAGATGAAGCATTCTTAGACTTATTAAGCCAATTTCAAAGCAATAGGATGGATGATCAGAGATGTTATGTACAAGAAAAGAACTGCCATACAGCTTCAACAACAACTTCTACTCCTCTCAAAATGATGCTAAAAACATCTGTTTCCCCTAACATAGATGAGCTTTTAGATCTTCTTGCCAGCTGCACAGAGCTGCTGTCTGGATGACCATAGGGCTACTTTCAATAATTTGCTAGGACTTCTTCTAACACAAAACAACAATCAGTCAGTACTTAGCCACCTAATGACTAATGACAATAAAGAGCCTGATGAAGACTTCTTTGACATCCTTTAAAATATCAAGTATGTCTGCATATTTTTTTCATTCTTTATATAGCACAGATACCATTGAGACCATTGACAGTGTTATAATTCTCATTTGAGAAGGCCCTATTTTGGATTAGGGAGTTATTGTCTGTCATTTAATAAAAAATTACTAAACATTGAAAAACCAAAAAACAAAATTTTCACCAGCAGGGTAGGAGGGCTGTTATATCCCTATTCCTGCAATAATGTACACATCTAGCTTTCTAATTCATCCAATCTAATGTGGTCAGAGTAATATCTCCTTTTATTTGGCATTTTATATATTACTAATAATATTAAGGGTTTAAAATTTTTATTAGTCTTTTCAGATTCTTCTTCTCTACCCTGGGTTTGATGAGTATGCTATTGTCTTTATACATTTCCTGCCTCAATAGAAAATGTCTCTATCCATTTTCTATTGAGCATGCTGTCTGAGCTTGCCAATTTTCATGGCTTCTTACTATATGATGTATATTAAGTTCTTGTCATTGCTAAATATTTCAGTTATCTTCTACTTTTTCCATATCTGTCTATTTACTTTTCCATTGTGGCCTCCATCAAAAATATCATTGATTTAGATGAAGCAAACTATAACAAGGTTTTGCTTTACTGTTTGTGTTTTTAAAGTTCTTTTTAAAAGTTATTTTTTTATTTGTGATGTATAGGTATTTAAATTATTTAGATAAATATATCTTATAAAATCCACAGGTGGTTCTATTGTATGGTGCATGTTAAAAATCATGATGATAGAATAACATAAAAAACTCTTGTGTATGTCAATGTATGGGAATTCTTTTCTCTGGTATGTCCTTTCCTGTATACTATACAAAATTTAAAGCATACCATTCAATCCTTCCAATTCAGCTCTGATCCCAGCAGAGTGACAGGCCTGGATTTCCCTCAACATGCAAAGGCAAGAATCTCTCAGACCATCTCTTTGCTTGCTGGCACAGAATATCTAGAAGGCCTGAGCAGGATGGATCATGATGCATTCCTTTTTCATGGCTTTCTCAGGCACTGGGGAAGATGTGTTTGTGAACCTAGCAAGGTCTTTGAATTCTTAAGAGCTGAACTCTTTCTGTATCAGTGGTGTTAAGTCTGGGGAGAGTTATCCTTGGTCCTTCTGTGCTTGTGTGGTACAACTAACACAACCCTCTCATGTTGTAGTTCTTTCTTCTGGTAACCAAAATAACAGAGCAGGGAGGTATTTATTTATTTACTTATTTTTTTTCTCTCAATGGATGTTTTATATTGTTTATAAATTAATTCTATTCCAAACCCTGCTTCAGGATTTAATTTCATCTCAGGTTCTAGAAGTCTTCTAGGACTTTCAACACAATCCGCAGATACTCATCTGGGACCTGCTTTAATGAGTTCTTAACCCACCACTTCATCCCTGAAGTGTTTGTCAATATCCTACTGACTTGGTAGAAGTCCCATTCTCAGTGGAGTTGTCATTCAGGGTGTTTTTACTGCACAAGGAAGATTTCTTGCGCAAAGTCTTGAGCTAGGTTCTTTACATAACAGCTGATTTAGCAATCCCCACATTTGAGTCTTAACACTCCAAAACATAAGTAAGATGTTGTCTAGGGTATTGTTATGTAGTGTTCTACCCTTTTGCCAAATTGTTTCCAAAAGTCATACCATTTTAAATTCCCACCAGCAATGAATTAGAGTTCGTAAGCATCCACACCAATACTTGGTGTTTTCAATAATCTTTTAAATTTTTAGCCATTCTAGTGAATATGTATTAGTCTTACTGTGGTTTTAATTTCCATTCCCTAAAGATTAAAGCATATTTTCATGTGTTTATTTGTTAGCTATATGTATTTTTTTTGTAAAGTGTGTGCTTAAATATTTGTCCATTTTTAATTGTTTTTCTTTTTGAGTTCTGAGAGTTCTCTATATATTCTGGACACACTACATTAATCAGATATATGTTTTACAAATGTTTTTTGTCATTGTAAAACTTGTCTTTTCATATTTTCTCAACAATGACTTTTGCAGAGAAATTTTTCATTTGGATGAAACTTAATTTATCAATTTTGGGGTGGCCATTTTGCTTCTTTTGGTTTTCCATATAAATTTTAGAATAATTGGTCTGTTTCTACCAAAATATCCTGCTGGGCAGGGTGCAGATGTCTTTATTATAGAATGTCTTTGTTCTGAAAAAATTCTTATAACACTTCTTATTGTCCAGGTGTGCTGGTAATATATTCTTTAGTTTTTGTTTGTCTGAAAATTTTTGTATTTCTTCTTACTTTTTGGAAAATAAGTTTTGCTTGGTAGAGAGTTCTGAGTTAAAGGTTTTGTTTTTTTTTTTTGTTTCACTCTCAGTGCTTTAAGTGTCATTCCATTATCTTCTGGCATACTTAATATCCAATGAGAAATCTGCTCTAAATTAGCTGCATATAGTATGTCTTTTGGTTTTTGGCTGCCTTCAATATTATCTCTTTTTATTTGGCTTTTCAGCAGTTTGAATATGATACAAATAGGTTTGCTTTGTTTATTTTTTCTTTCTATTTATCCTGTTTGGGGTCCTCTGTCCTTGGATCTATGATTAGATATATTTCATTATTTTGGGAAAATAATCAGCCATTGTCTCTTTAAAACTTTTCCTACCCTTTTCTCTTTCTTGTCTCCTTCTAGGATTTTAGTTGCACATGTTTAGACCATTTGGCATTAATCAATAACTTTCCAATGTTCTTTTTTTTCTTTGTGCTACAGTTTGGGTAGTTTCTATCTTCAAGTTTACTGATTCTTTTCTTGCCTCTGTAGAGTCTACTAGTCAGTCTGTCAAAGGCATTCTTTTTCTCTGTTGCTATGGGTTTTTTTCCATATATGTGTTACTCTTAGATGTTTTCAAGGTTCATTCATGTTGTGGCATGTATTAGAACTTCAATTCTTTCTACAGTGTAATAATATTTATTTGACTTTTTAAGTTGTCTTTCCAGACATCTCTTTCAGACAACACTCTTTCAG
The DNA here is from genome assembly GCA_008750895.1 of Mirza zaza. Classification (NCBI taxonomy): domain Eukaryota; kingdom Metazoa; phylum Chordata; class Mammalia; order Primates; family Cheirogaleidae; genus Mirza; species Mirza zaza. The sequence continues at coordinate 46,808 of VSMD01051492.1, forward strand.
TATCAGTAAAAGAAAGGAGATAAAAAGAATGAAATTTCAGATACTTTGTGCATCCACTCAGACTTAATGGTCAAGATTGTACTGTGTGGCAGTACTGTGAAATGTGAAGAGCCTCACTTAATTCTGCTGAAAGACTCTAAGAACTTGTTCCTGTTACTAGTTTGAACAATGTACATGGGAAGATATTTTTCTATATGTATTTAAAAAAGAAAAGAAAAAGAGGACTGAATCAGCTAGGACTCAAACCTAGAATCTATTGATCCATAGTCAGATGCATTATCCATTGCACCACCAGATATCCACCCTGGATACTACTGTAGATTAGCTATTGTTCATTAGGGTTGAGTTGATTCACTATGTAAATGAATTGAACAAGACTTTGTGGATTCTGGCAAAGCAGACAGCTTTTCTTTGTGGCCAACCTAAGTTACATTCCCTTAAGATGTACACATTTAGAAATAAATTTTCTACTTAGGAACATCACTATGTGGTAGAGTGACTGTCCTCATTTTTTCATTGATATGCCTGTTTGTTTCTATTGTTTGTACTTGTGAATGCTTCATTAATTTATACAATGAATTCATCCATCCATTCATTAAACAATTTCTTTTTTAAAATATACTTGTATTGGATACTGATGTTGGTTGTGGATCAGTAATTAATGATCCATATACTTTTAAATTTTGATATAATGAAAAAGAAATGAAATAAAATACATTCTTGAGGTATTAATCATGTTTTCCATTTTACCCTCCAAAGAATCATAACTCACTATGGAGAAATTAATTTCCGACTCTATGCAACAGAAAAGACATTAAGGAACAACTTTCCCTCCCCCAAATTAGGCAAAATAGATGCAAGAATTCAATAAAGGTAAACATTTTTTTATTTTTTTATTTTTTTTATTTCAGCATATTATGGGGATACAGATTTTAAGGTTTCAATAAATGTCCTTTCCCCCTCTCCCCCCACAAGTCTGAGTTTCCAGCATGACCATCCCCTAGATGGTGCACATCTCACTCATTATGTATGTATATACCCGGCCCCCTCCTGCCTCCCCCCTGCCCAATACCCTATTACTGTAGTACCTATGTGTCCACTTAGGTGCTGCTCAGTTAATACCAGTTTGCTGGTGAATATATGTGGTGCTTGTTTTTCCATTCTTGAGATACTTCACTTAGTAGTATGGGTTCCAGCTCTAACCAGGAAAATATAAGATGTGCTATATCACCGTTGTTTCTTAGAGCTGAATAGTACTCCATGGTATACA
>VSMD01051497.1:0-78738 GCA_008750895.1 Mirza zaza
TTGGAAATATGTACCTTACATATTCCCCGTCTAGGGCAGAGACTTAAGGAAGCTCTCTCCCTTCATGTAATGGATAAGGAGATTAGGAGACCCAGAGAAGCCTGGAGTTATTGCTCAGCTCATTCTCTTATTCACTCAGAACTTTCCAAGAGGCAATTTATCTGATCGTAGGTGGTAGACGTCCTACTTTTCTCCTACAGAAACTCAGGAAAGAAACAAATATTAGGCAAGGAGTTGATAGTATTCTATAGGAAATAGAGTTTCATTCTATGGGAAAGGAGTTCCATCAATGAGCTGATGTGCTCTCTGATTCACCTGAGTCATCATGTGTCTCATTATCATGATTTTTATTTCAGAGCTGCCCTTGGTGTCCCTATTAACAGAATATCTGTGCCTAAAGGGTCCTCACAGCTCTTTCCACCAAGGATGCCCTGCTTCCAGTGACTCTGTATGTTTACCAGTGATTTTTCTCTCATGTATCTGTTTTTGCTCATGGTTGCACCTAATTCAGCTTTAAAATTACTCCCTTGTGTCACCTTGGTTGAGGAAAGTTGGAACGGTAAAACATAAAGTTTGATTCCCAGTTATTTTGAAAGTTTTCTCTCTTTTTTTTTTTTTCTTCCAGTGGTCAGGAGAGTGATTTTCTCATTTCATTGTAGATAGAACTAGTTTAGAAATCCACTGGGAATGGAAAGCCTATGCAAGCAAAACAGAAAAATAACAGGAGCTGAAATCAAGCCTGGTGAGCAGCCAAGCATATTCAGATACTTAGATAAGTCTGAGTTCATGCTGCAGAATCATTGCTCAGAAGTAAGATTTAGTTGGGAGGCCAGGCTTGCTCAGAGGCACTGTGGTTATTGACAGGTATTCACTGAGCATGCTGATATTAAGGGTAGGTTTCAAGGCAAAGCTCTTGTTCAGGGAGGAACTGGCATCTAAATCGAGATAAGATAGACTCCCTTAAATCAATACAGAAAGGCCACTGTCTTTGAAAATAGTATCCTAAGAATTAGTAATTATTGCGGGGGGGGAATATTTTCTAGGTTAAAAATATATACATGTATATACTCAGAAACCCATTTATATTCTTTTTATCAAGCCCACCTGCAGCTCACTGTCTATAAGAAACGTTTCTGCCAAGGTGCTAAAGGCAACCTGCTGGGTGTACTTATTAAAGCAGCACCAGAGGCCTCCGGCTAGGATTCCCCCTGCTGGCTGCCTTTCACATAGATCCTATCCGTGTTGGAAAGCAGTGTGGATACTTGAACCAACCTGAAGTCACCTAACACAGGGTAAAGACTACTCTTCTCCTCATCTTCCTGTTTTCTTACTAAGCTTCTGTGAGAAAGAGCAAAATAAAAATGGAGCTCTAAGCAAATATACTGCAGGGGATGGGGAAGAAAAAAAAAACCAACCTAAGTAAATTTGAAAATGATATTTGGTTACTGTGAAACTGAAAACAAAACATCGGTATCAAAGTACTATAATCTAGTATTGTAATCTAATAAATTTCTTTTTTTTCCAAAGGTGTGGATTAGCAATTCTGGAACTATGTATATACTAGAGTTATGCCAATAAGTAAATGTGTTGTAAATGATAGTTGAATTTCACTGATGATGAATGGTAAATGATGAATCTGATATGTCGGAGAAAGAAGTAGAAAATAAGGAAAAGGAGAAGGCTAAATGATCTATGTAGTGTTGAATTAGAATCAGGTAGATGTATTATTATGAACTCATGTATATATGTATACACACACACACATATATATACACACATAAACACATGCAGATAAAGAAATAAAGATGTATGTATGCATTTGTTGTTATTCAAAGATACATTTTCTAGCTTTAATAGTAGCCCAGTAGCAATACATCTAGCACTAGATCTTGATTTGTAACTACTATTATCCAATACAAGGAATCAAGGCTTCTTGGAGAAGTCGTTGATTCTAAGGAAATCAAAGCAGGAAAAATACAAGATAAACCTTGAATATATTGTGATGCCAGAAAGTAAGAAATGTTCAAAAAGGATGGGGGCATGTCAATGAGAACTAACCTGAAAGAGTTCCTAATGTTCAAAGGCAGAACAATTTGAGTCACAAAGCAATGATAATGTTGGATTATACTCCACATAGTAAATTTAATATCCATAATTCAAATTGATATAAATAAGTAATTGAATAAATAAATGGGGAAGAAGGGACAACTCTTCTTCACAGAAGAATTTCAATTAATAAATGTGAAAGAAAAGAGAAAAATAGAAAATCACCATTAAACAAACACCGCAGTTGTAACTGTTACAGACAAGATATACCAATGGATGTTAAATTGGAGTAATACTTTGAAAAGAAACAGGATATGTGCGTTGTCTCAAAGTATCTCACCCAAGATAATTATTACTTACAAAGGGAAAAATAGTAAGTTGCGGTGGAGAAGCCATCTTAATCAAGTGCTCAAAACTAACAGCAGTAATAAGACATTGACATTACGTGTCCCTGACATGATCCACAGAGAAGTCTGTGTTATTCTTTTTTTTTTTTTTTTTTAAGACAGAGTCTCACTCTGTTGCTTGGGCTAGAGTGCCATGGCATCAGCCTAGCTCACAGCAACCTCACACTCCTGGGCTCAAGCAATCCTCCTGCCTCAGCCTCCCGAGTAGCTGGGTCTACAGGCACACGCCACTATGCCCGGCTAATTTTTTACTGTATATTTTTAGTTGGCCAATTAATTTCTTTCTATTTTTAGTAGAGACGGGGTCCCACTCTTGCTCAGGTTGGTTTCTGACTCCTGACCTTGAGCGACCTGCCCACTTTGGCCTCCCAGGGTGCCACCGCGCCCGGCCACTTCCATGTTATTCTTGAGAAAAATATGTCACTTTAGTCTCATAATGAGAAAATGTTTGAAAACCCAAATTGAGGAACACTTTACCAAATAACTGATTAATGCTATTCAAACTTGTCAAGGCTGTGAAAGACAAGCAAAGACTGAGGAACTGTCACAGGTTGAAGGAAACTAGGAAGACATGGCAACGAAATGCAACATTCGATCTTGAATTTTTCCTGACACAGAAAAAAGGATGTTGTATGAAATTCAAATAAGGTCTACAATTTAGTCAATAATATTGTTATCCATGTTATAAGGTTGGTGCAACGGTAATTGTGGTTTCGGACCCTGAATTTTAAACCATTATATAAGTAGGCTCAAACACATTTTTATTAATCAAAATGGGAACCATTACAATCAACACATTTTTGCCGAGATACACGTTTGTTTGTTCCTGTAGCATAAAAATCCATGCTTCGAGGAACTCTTGGAAAGCATTTTCTGCACCCTGCTGGTTGTGGAAACATTTTCCCTGCAAAAAGTTGTCGAGATGCTTGAAGAAGTGGCAGTCGGTTGGCGAGAGGTCAGGTGAACATGGCAGATGAGATGAGCTTTGAAGCCTAATTCGTTCAACTTTTGAAGCCTTGGTTGTGTGACGTGCAGTAGGGCATTGTCATAGAGAAGAATTGGGCCCTTTCTGTTGACCAATGCCTGCTGCAGGCGTTGCATTTTCAGTGCATCTCATCGATTTGCTGAGCATACTTCTCAGACGTAGTGGTTTCTCTAGGATTCAGAAAGCTGTAGTGGATCAGACTGGCAGCAGACCACCAAACAGTGACCATGACCCTTTTTTTTTTTTTGGTGCAAGTTTGACTTTGGGAAGTGCTTTGGAGCTTTGTCTCGGTCCCACCACTGAGCTGGTCGTGGTATAAAATCCACAAAAATCCAATCAAGAAATGGTTTGTTGTTATTGTGTATAATAAGAGAAGATGATATTTCAAAATGATGTTTGTTTTTTTTTAAATTTTCGGTCACCTTCAGTGACGGCTCTCAATTAGCCATCATCAACTTTCAATGACTGGCCACTACGCTCCTCATCTCCAAGGCTCTCATGTCCTTTGCAAAACTTCTTGAACCACCACTGCACTGTAGGCTGGCAGTGCCTGGGCCAAATGCATTGTTGATGTTGTGAGTTGTTACTGCTGCTTTATGATTCATTTTGAATTCGAATTAGAAAATCACTTGAATTTGTTTTTTGTCTAACATCATTTTCATAGTCTAAAATAAATATAAAATAAACAGCAAGTAATAAGTTATTAGTAAAAAAACATAAAGCGAGAAATGCGCATTAAAATGATATATAACATAATCACATTTATTTAAGAATGTATTCCAATATCCAATGGCAATTTCAACGATGCTAACACCACAATTACTTTTGCACCAACCTAATAATTTCCTGGTTTTGATAATTGTGGCATGGTTATGTAATATGTTACCACAAGGATGCACTAAGGGCATATGGGAATTATCTCCATTATTTTTGCAATTTTTTTCCCCTATGCCTAAGACTATTTAAAAATGAAAAGCAAAAGAAAAAAGAAAATGCATATGCATAGAGTAGGTGGTGGAAAATTCTATTTGTTAGGATTCAAGGCACTGATTGTAAAATAGAAAAAAAAAGTTTAAATACCTTTATTAGGGAAGGGAGAAGAAAATTAGGTAGGATTGAGGACTGATTGAATATAGAAAATAACAGATAACCTCTGTCATTATAGCAGCTCGACAAGTGTTAAATGAATAAATGAATGCTAAGAGAACTTTTAAAAATGACTGATAACAAGAGAAATAATCTATTGATACTATGGTATAGTTAGTGGTTTTAGAACAAAGTCAAGAGACAAGATCTGGCACTACAGTAATAAGTAGAAAAATATTTGTTTGATGAATTTTATGGAGAACTCCTTTATATAAAACAGATAAAAGTAGAGATGTTCATCATTAATGTAGATGTTAAACAGTATCAAAAAAGGAGAGTACCACCTCCTTTGTCTTCCATTTATTTATTTATTTAATAATTTTCACTTTATAAATAGAACAGTTTTGACTAAGAGAGATTAAGTGACAGGTTGTGAGTCATAACAAATAAAACCCTAGATGCAGTTTTTATTTTCCCACCTCTAAGAAAAAGTATACTTTACATCAAATATAATTTCTCTGCATATATATTTTTACTTTTTAGAACTGTTACTTTTATTTTATATTTATTATAGTAAATGTTTCAATAATATCTTCTTCTGAATCATCTACTATAAATTGGAAGTATTAATATTAACTGGATAAGAAATATGCTTATTTAATACTCTTGTTTTGCATCATAAAAAATTAGCAACCTAATGGACACTTTATGAGAACAACTCTCAAATGGAAAAACATTTGTAGTTCAGCTTGGCTCCAAAATAACCCAGAGATCTACTCAAACAACGTGAGACACTCAATTCACACTAAATTATTTCAGTCACTAAAATCAAAACCATCTCCAAATATGTTATTTCTTTGGCTTAAAAAAAAATCTGTTCTATTCAAAACAAAAGTACTGTTAGTTACAGATACAAACTAATATTTATATTACTTAGACATAAAAGCAATGGAAATAAAATTAATGAATATGAAAGAACTTAATATTTAAGAGAACCACATATTCAGAGTATTGTTATTAACAAAATAGATATCTTTCTTTTATCAAACACTAGATTAACACAAATTCAAACTTGCTATTAATTATTTCAAATGCAAAGAACCTCTGAGTCACTGAATTTGAGCCTCCATTGCCACCGTCTTGATTTTGCCAGAAATCCAGTTAGAATGTCCAGGTTCTCTTGTCATACTGTGGTAAGAACATTTTACATGAGATCTACCCTCTTAACAAATTTAAAACGAATCATCAGTCATATACTAGAACATAAAACATAACTACTAATGAATGCACCTGATAATCTAATGCACACTTCATGAGACCTGTATTTATCCAACATAAAAGCCATTTATCCAACATTATGGGATTTCAATAAGTATTTTTGATGCAAAACATTAATTTTCATAATAATATGAATTTATTTGCATTCTAAGTTCTTGCTAACTTTCTTGTAATTATTTTTAAATATCTCAATGTGTTCATTTAAATTTAATTTTGATTTCATCTCTTTTCCATTCCATGTCTATTACGACCAACCTACTCCAGTTCTTTATCATCCCTTATCTACCTCAGTCTCCTAACTGTTCTCTATGCCTAACCTCTTGCCTCCCCAGCAGTGATTGATTCTTTATATTTCAAGCAGAGTGATCTTTTCCAAATAGATATATGTCAATCCAAGGGACACAAACTTTCTCTAAAGAGTTAGGTAGTAAATATTTTGGGCTTTGCAGGCCATACAATCTCTGTCCCAACTACCAAACTCTGCTGTTTACAGCACAAAAGCAGCCATGACAATATGTAAATGAATACATATGCTGTGTTCCAATAAGACTTTAGTAGTTATAAAAATGAGTGGCAGAATGGATTTAGTCATTAGGCTATAGGGTTCAAATCTCTGTTTTAATGCATTGCTTAAATATATCAATGGCTTTCCAATTCTTTTAGGATAAAATTCATAATTCTTAACATGGTCCTTCAATATCTGAGCCTAATATTCTCTTTATCTATCCCTTCTGACTTTTCCAATTTCATTTAGCTCCTTGAAAAATCAAGAATTCTCACTCCTTAGATCCTTAACACGTATTTATTTGAAAGCAGTTTTCTTTTCAATTAGATAGGTGCTACCCAATTTTCCTTTTCCTTCTTATAAGAGGTCATATTTTGGCTCAAACTAATTTATAATTTTTACTTGAACATTCACACATTTTGTAGAATATGGTGAGGTCCACGCACAGTAAGAGGTCTTATCATAAGTCCAAAAATAAACAAAAATATATTTCCTTAAAAGTTACTTCTCTCTACCCCAGAGGAAGTATCTTCCCTCTGATACTGCAACCTTTCAAGCTAATTTTTTCACTCTCCAAAAAGGAAGTGTTCTGATCCACGAAATCAGACTATTCCTTCTCTTTCTTGGGATTATTTGTATATGTCCAACTATTGCTCAGTCTTGTCTTTGATCCACATAGTCTCTGCCTGATTTGCCATTGTAGCAAGGATTCTAGAGCTGCCTGTGGTTATTTGGAATGTTTATTTCCTGTTTGGCATATGAAGGTCAGTACTTGGGTGCAGCATTTTAGCTAAGTAATATCCACACATAAACTTCTCCCATAAAGAGAACACACCTGTTCCCTCCCTAGGAAGATAAGCAACTGAACTCATTTTATTGTGTCCAGTACATAATTCACATTTTCAATTGATGTCCAGTCCTTTCCACATACTTAAAAGCAAATTGTATGCACCCTATATAAAACTCAAGAGAATGAACAGGATAACAGGGTAAATCATGATAAGAAGAATGAGAAATTGAGGAGTGACTGATTTTAGTAACTATAAATTCATGTTAGACAGATTTATCAGACTTCCCACCTTTGCCATGAAGTTGCCCAGCTATTTTTGCTCTATAAAGAAACTCTTTTCCACTGTAATCTATAGCTCTTGAATTTGCCCAATCCTTTCTTCCTATATTTTATTTTTCTTTATTTTTGGTCTGTTATTCTGCAAGGTTGCAAATAAAGTGGGGATACTCTTCCTGGAGACCACACAACTCTTTTGCTTGCTTTGTTTTGCTAAAAAAGTCAATAACTAATCTTTGGGACTGAGACTGCTGTATTTTTCCATCTTTTAAAAATCACCTTTTCTGTATACCTTCTTGTAAAGAAGATATTAATGATGGGAATGAACCAATGTTGAAGTTAGTTCATCTGCCTCACAAGAAAGTTAAGCAAGTTGGGATGTTTGCTTCTTATAGCTATTCAATTTTGGAAGAGCCTTACAGTGTAAATCAGAAAGTAATTAAGTCAGAAAAAGTAATCTTATGGTTAATGCAGCTACAGATATCATTTTTGTAATTGAACTGCAGGAGGATTAAAATTGGAGTTTTTCTGCCAAATTTTTTTATGGAATACAAAATAAAATACATTTTATCTAATCTTTAAATACCCATAAGTGAAAAGATGATTTCTCTAGTCCAAGAAGAAAAATTCTCCTACATGGGTAATGATAAAAAAATAAATATTGATATATAGGTTATTTACTATTGCATCTTGTTACATCTAGTACTATATACTTGCTGTTATACTTTTTCTGGTTATGTTATTATTCCATTTTACATTTGGGGAGAATTATTAAGCAGATCATTTGGCAACACATTCACTAAAAAGGTGCTACTGTTTTAAGAATATAATCTCTGAAGAGATTATATTTATTCAGTAATGCCATTTTCAAATGCAAAACCATTACCTTCTTAGAAATGTATCATTAATTATTGGATTTTTAATAGGGGAATTTTGCAAGTCGACAAAATTAATCAAAATGGTTTATGTATTTTGGGGAAAGAATGTAGGATACTAAATAAAATTTATGGGAGGCCATTGCGTTTAACTGAGTTCCTGCACGAGGCCCCAACAGGTCAGAACAAACTGAACAAGAATGGAGTCACTCATGCTAGATGCCATGCACTCAAACTGAACTTTGAAATGGGACAATTTCTAAAAAACAGGAAATTCACAGCAATCAATCCAGAGGGGTCCAGTCAAACTGAGCCAGCATGATAAGAAAGTCCTCTCCACTTATACCCTATAAGCAAAGTCATTTTGAAATGATCAATCCATTTCTTTCTACTTTCTTCAGCCTTTTCAACCTATATAGCCCACCTCCTCTGCTTGGCTCACTGGAATACTTTTCTATCCTATAGACAGGATGCTGTCTGATTCAGGAATCACTGATAAAAGCCAATTTGATCATTAAACTAAAACTTCATTCTGATAGACAGCTAGTTGACATCCCAATATTCATTCTTTCCATTTTGCTTATGAAGAATCTAAACAGAACCTATTCACAGTTTGTGACCAGGTAAAACAAAATAAAACTACACTTCTAGTTATCCCTTCCAAATAAGATGGGAGTTCAAGTGCTGGTATTACTTTTCTGATAAAAGAGCCATTAGGACCTTCTTGATACATCTTTCTACCTCCAGCAGTGCACACAGGAGCTAGTAGTGGGGCAGTCATCCTGTGGTCATGAGACTACCACAGGCAGGAGAACTGTGTGCTAAGACGGGTGCATCAGAAAGACAGGCATCTAGAACACTCAGGATATTGTTGAACTGATGACCCAGTTCTGGTCTATCATTGGATTTCATGCTATCAAGTAAAAATAATTCCTTATTTGGCTCACATACCATAAGTAGATTTCCATTAATGCAGCAGATTATCAGTCCTGTCTGATAAAGCCATCAAATGCAAAATTTTTGTATCATAGCAAACTTTTTGATGGTGGACAATGACTCATCTCCTAGTTACAGGTCCTGCAGGTCCTGGATATATTCTTACAGAATGATTGGTTATAATTAACTCTGAATATTTTATTTGCCTATAAATGCAAAGGGTGTCTATGCCTTATTTTACAGAGCACTTTCTACAACATAATGTTAGAAGCTCTAGAAATGGATGTATGTGTGTGTGTTCAAATTAATTAGAAAATATAAAATATTGAAGTTAATTATGAATATTAGTCTTTGAAAAGATCTATTACAAATATGATCACATATGCCTGAGTGTCTTTGTTTTACAGATAGCATAGATCTAACCACTGTGGCAGGAAATTAGATTTATTATGAGGGAGCTGACAAAACCCTCCTTCTCTGTATAGTCCCAGACACTAAAATGGGGTTTCATGATACTGTCCCCATTTGGAGGCAGGCAGTGGTATAGAATTAATTGTCAAGTAAATAATTTGTTGTATAATGCTACAGAAAATGACAACGCCTACTGGCAGATGGCTGAGATGTATTTACAACAGAATTAGAGATGAAAGGGCATCTTGATGAGGCTTCTTGGTGATTTATAGCTGACTTTTCTCCCACCCTTTTTTTTCAAAACAGCATCTTCAGCTAATTCTTTGGTCTATCTTAATGCACACCTAGCCACCATCTGGATCTCAGCTGCTCTGAGAATCTGTTCTGTCATTAGTGATGGGAGCGCTTGAGTAGTCATGTTCAGGAAATGTTGGGCATAGGCAATGGCAGCTAAGGGCAAGCTGCCAGACACACCAGACAATCAAATGGGTTTTCCATACATTAGACAAGTGGAGATGAATAGGTTCTACTTAAACGTGCAAAAATTCTCCTTAGTGTTATTTAAACATGCCTTTGTTATACGGTAGAAAGTTTGCTAATCCAGTCTGTGTTCCAGCAAATAAACTAAAAGCTAAACATTTATACAAGACAGTTACATTTGAAGCAGTGATGAAAACTTACAAAATTATGAGATCTGAATAGGGTCATCTAAAGTGGGATCTATACATAGGATAATAGTATAAAAATAATGCAATTCCAAATTACATTAATGTGTAATAAAAAGTATATAAAATCAAGGAACACCTTAGGGAATATTTAGAAGACATGCAGTCTCTGAGGGCTTTGCAGTCACAGTTGGTACCTTCCTCTCTTATAACCTTATTTTTTTATTTTAGTGTCCACTGCCAGTTGCCTATATTCTGTCCATATCCTCCCTTCTAATGAATTTCCCAGGTTTTGAATTGTGGTAATACGTTCAGTTAAATAATCCTTTTCCTTAAAACCAGAGGAGCATGCCATTGAGTTCTTGCCAAACGAGAGAGAGGTTGGCAATGACACAGGAAATCTTACTGATTTAGGTCTTACTGCTCCCTTTTTTCCCTCTACCATATTTTTCCTTTTGTGGATAATTTATTCTAGTTGGAAGAACAACAGCCATCCTATGACTGTAAGGTTAGAATTATGAGGAGAACACGCTAAGTATTTTGAAGTATAAAAAAGAACGCAAGTCCTTGACAGCAGCACTGAGTTATTGAACCAGCTATTGCCTCTAGATTAGTGAGAAAAAGAAATCTTATTTTGATGGTTTCTTTATCTAAGTCCTTCAAATCTATTTTCATTACTTGTAGCTGAACCTAGTAACTTATATCATTATGTGGTAACTGTTAATATTTCTGCATTATCTACTTGAGAGCAACAACTTTGTATTATTGATATTCAGATGTGTAGTACTCAGTGCCTTGCATCTAACACTGCACATAGATACTCAATGACTGTTGAGTGACTAAACAGATTTTTCTCACGTCCTGGGAACTGAAATCACTTGACATACACGTGTCCTTACCTTCATGAAAAAAGAAATCTAGATGTCAAGAGGCTCTATCTTCACTCGGCCAAAGAATTTAAGCATAAGGATCATTTCTTCTTCAGCTAGGTCAATTCTCTATAAAACTATGAAAAATATTTCGAAATCCTCTAATTGACAATAAGGATTGTGAAACCCTTGTCCCATATTCAGGACCAATTTTTGCTAACAAGAGGAGACAAAATAAACAATCCCATGATTCTGTTAATGCAAAATTTTTCAGTAATTTAACCTTGCCTCTTCTTCCTGGGTCTAAGGAAATTAATATCTAGGTCTGGATCTGGGATCAATATCTCACTTCATCAGTGTTAACAGTCTCTCTCTCTCCCCCCTTCCCTACTTTCCCTCTTCATTGCATTGACTATTAAGGCACATTTTTAACTTTCTTTTGAATGGACTCCAGCTTGCAGCAATGATCAATAAAATTATATGCAATGACCATATCCTGAGAATCCAACCAATAGAATCAGCCTAATATGGGAAGGCAAACTCTCTCATACAAACCAGCAGGAAAAATAACCAACAGGAAAAGTAACTCAACCATGACAGAATAAACAATTTTAACGTAGTTTAAAAAGCAGTACATCACCAAGGATATCAGATAATAAAACTACTGGAAGGCAAACAACACTTTCCAAGGACAAGGTATCTGGTCTGGAGGGACATAAGCAATCCTATCAGTGAAGAAGTGATTACACTTCATGTTTAAGATGGCTTCGATTATAAATGCACAATTATATTATGTACAATTAAGAAATACAGTTTTATTTTATACTTATTGAAAGATGCTTTTGATATATATATATATATATATTTTTTTTTTTTTTCTTTTTTTGAGACAGAGTCTCACTCTGTTGCCTGGGCTAAAGTGCCGTGGTGTCAGCCTAGCTCACAGCAACCTCAAACTCCTGGGCTCAAGCGATCCTCCTGCCTCAGCCTCCTGAGTAGCTGTGACTACAGACATGCACCCCCATGCCCAGCTAATTATACACACACACACACACACACACACACACACACACACACACACACACATATATATATATATATATTAGTTATCCAGCTAATTTCTTTCTATTTTTTTAGTAGAGACGGGGGTCTAGCTCTTTCTCTGGCTGGTCTCGAACTCCTGAGCTCAGACGATCTGCCCACCTCGGCCTCCCAAAGTGCTAGGATTACAGGAGTGAGCCACCACTCTTGGCCAGATGTATTTAGAAATAGGTTTATCATCCATCACTATTTTGCTTACATAAAAAGGAAATTATAGATGAAATAAATTGGTTTAAAAATCCCCAAACCTTATTTTCTAAATAAATTAAATTATTTGGAATCACTTCTCAATTCAGAACCACTAATTTCCATACATTTTTTTTCTGAATCATCAAGAGTGTTCCACTGTCTTCTCTGGAGTATTACCAGAAGGTTAATCTGGTATTTTTTAAATGGATGCTCCACTATTGTTCCTGGGTTTTTCTTCCAATCTGCTGATATCCATTCCATAAGTTTTGTTGCTGCTGCTTACTTGGTCAGCCCAGGAAGTTTTTAGGCAATGAAAACCACATTGTGATTGCCATCCTGCCAGCAACAGGTGTAAGACAGCAGACACTGTAAAATAGTTAACTGAATTGAAATATAGAGCTGCAAAAACTCTCAAAATTCAGAATAAAACAAACACAATAATAAATATTAAATAGATGTACAAAGACAGAGAAGATAAATTGAGACAGTAATATATTTAAGTGCAGTACCAATACAAAAAAGACAAAAGAAGTATGATTAGAGAATTGTGTATTTAGCAAATTGTCTTTTAAGATAATGTAAAATGAGGATTTTTTTATAAAAAGTAAACTTAGCTTACCACAAACGGACTTTCACAAAAAAAATTCTAAAGGATATACTTTTAAGAAAAAGGAAAATTCCTCAAATTAGGGTTTGGAACACAAGACAGAATGGTGAGCAAAGAAACTGGTAAACATTTGAGGTAAATCTAATTAAAGATTGTCCATATAAAATTAGATTATCTAAATTAACATTTATTGAGTGTCGGGCGGGTGGGAGGGGGGAGGAGGGGATGGGTATATACAAACATGATGAGTGAGATGTACAACATTTGGGGAATGGTCACTCTTGAAGCTCTGACTTGAGGGGAGAGTGGGGCATAGGCAATATACGTAACCTTAACATTTGTACCCCCACAACATGCTGAAATAAAAAAAAAAGAAAAACATAAATGAATTCAATGCTAAGGATAAAATTAAGATAGTGATTTAAATATGTTAAATTTGCATAAGCGAATTTTGTTACATATGTTCTCATAGAAGGTGCTTTTTTCTTGTTTACTTAAACATTTTTTTATTTCAATAGATTTAGGGGGTACAAATGGTTTTTGATACATGGATGAATTATATAGCAGTAAAGTTAAAGCTTTTAGTGTACCTGTCACCCAAATACTGTATATTGTTGCCAATAGGTAATTTTTGATCCCTCTGCCTCCTCCCACTTTCCTCCATTCTGAGTCTCCAAAGCCCATTATACCACTCTGTATGACCATGTGTACTCATGCTTTAGCTCCCACTTATAAGTGAGAACACGTGGTATTTGTTTTTCTATTTCTGAGATACTTCCCTTAGGATTATGGCTTCCAGTTCCATCCCAGTTGCGGAAAAGACATTATTTTATTCTTTTTGTGGCTGAGTAGTACTTCATGGCATATGTATACCACATTTTGTATATTTACTCATGAATTCATGGGCACTTGAGTTGCTTCCACATCTCTGTGATTGTGAATTGAACTCCAATAAACATTTCAGTGCAAGTGTCTTTTTGATATAATGACTTCTTTTCCTTTGGGTAGATACCAGTAGTAGGATTGCAGGATCACATAGTAGGTCTGCTTTTAGTGCTTGGAGGAATCTCTATACAATTTTCCATAGAGGTTGTACTAGTGTACACTACATTATACAACAGTATATAAGAGTTCCTTTTTCACTGCATTTGTGCCAGCATCTATTATTTTTGGCTTTTTAATAATGGCTGTTCTGACAGGGATAAGGTGGTATCTCATTATGGTTTTAAGTTGCATTTTCTTGGTGACTAGTGATGTCAAGCATTTTTTCTTGTTTTTTGCTCATTTGTGTATCTTCTTTTGAAAAAATGTCTTCTCATGTCTTTTGCCCACTTTTTAATGGGGTTATTTGGTTTTTTTCCCCCCTCCCTGATTTGTTTGGGTCACTTGTAGACTCTGGATATTAGCCCTTTGTTGGATGTATAGTTTGTGAATATTTTCTCTCATTCTGTAAGTTGCCTACCTGCTCTCTTGGTTACTTCTTTTGCTATGCAGATACTTTTAGTTTAATTAATTCCCATTTATATATTTATTTTGTATTGGCTTTTGAGGTGTTAGTCATATCCATTGCCTAGGCCAATGCCCAGAAGAATTTTTTCTAAGTTTTGTTGTAGAATTTTTATGGTGATACCAGGTCTTACATTTAAAGCTTTAATCCATCTTGAATTAATTTTTGTTGTGATGAGAGATAGGGATCCAGTTTTATTCTTCTGCATGTGGTTCTCCAATATTTGCCTGGGCAAATTTTAAGTTTAAACATTCAAATAAAAAAATATAATCCTAAAAATCTGAAATGCAAAAAATCAAAGAAAAATTCTAAATTAAAAAATTTTAAAGTATATAAAATCTGACACAAATGTGATCACGAGATGGTGGAAATGGCCCAAATCAAACACACAATGAGTCCCAAAACAGTAGATGCTGGCATGGATGCAGAGAAAAAGGAGTGCTTATACACTGTTGATCAGACTGCAAACTAGTACAACCTCTATGGAAAATAGTATGGAGATTCCTCATAGAACTAAAAGTAGACCTACCATTTGATTCAGCAATCCCTCTACTCGATATTTACCCAAAACAAAAAAAGTCATTTTATCCAAAAGACACTTGCACTCAAATGTTTATTGCAGCACAATTCATAATCACAAAGATATGGAATCAACCCAAGTGCCCATCAATTAATTCATAAGTGGATATATGTATACCATGGAGCCATAAAAAATGAAATAATACTTTTTGTAACAATCTAGATGGAACTGGAGACCATTCTCCTAAGTATGTCAAGAATGGAAAAAAACACCACATGTACTCACTATTAAATTGGAACTAACCAAACAGCATTCATGTGCACAATAGGAAGTAAAACTCTATGGAAATCAAACTGGTGGAAGGGGGTAAGGAGGGGATGGGTGAAATCATACCTGACAAGTACAATGTACACTATCTGGGAGATGGGTGCACTTATAACTTGGTCTCAAGCAGTACAAAAGGAATCCATGTTTTCAAAACAGTTTTTACCTCTGTAATGTTCTGAAATAAAAAAAATTAAAAATTAATAAGTCTACTAACACACCAGATAGAAGATAGAAATTTTCCAATTAGATTCTTAATACTGATCACCACCATCATCAACAAGATGTCTTGGGATATATATAACGGCATGTTGGGGTAAATGGAAGAAGCTATTTACAATACACATCATTGCTCTGTGAGCTCTGAAGGGTTAATGAGGTCAGTATCTCAGCACAGCATTGACCCACCCACAGCACACTAGACAGCAAACTCGATGAAGAGCTTGGGTGTATCCAACAGGTTGGAAATCACCTATAGCCATGGCTGCAAAAAGAATAGCAATCAATTTTATGTTATAGCAGTGACTGACATTAGCACCATTTAAAAATATTTCAAAATATTTCATAGGGCCTTATAATTATAAGGATTCTGAAAGATCATCTGTTATAATATTCTCACTTTACAGATGAAGATACCAAGACCCTATGCCCAATTACATTATTTTCGTCCTATATTTTATGGAAAAAATAAAAGTATGAATCTGTGATTGATTAATCACACCCTTGTGTTACTAGGCTCAAACCCAAGAAGTATGAGGGTGCTAAAAGTGTATTTTTTAAAAAATAATGCAAAATAAAAGTTCTAGCCCATTGCAGGAGGCCATCCCTCTCAGCTGGACTGCTTGGAAAGCAGGGAGATGGGGGGTGGGGACATATCGAGATACACAGAACAATGGAATAATCTCCAATGATCCCTAATAAGGGGAAGATGAGGGAGGTAATTGATGAATTTCTTTAGCAAGTAAATTGTATTTACTAGGAAACAATATGCTAGTATTTTGTTAAGTGCAATCAATACAATAATTCAGTATAGTAAGTACTGTTACTACTATTTTAGAGAGTAGGAAACTAAGGCTCAGGTAAGTTACATTAATTGTCCATTATTTAGCCATTTGTCCATTATTTACCTAATGTACGCTAAAGACATTATTCAGACTTCTCTGACTTCAAGGCTCATGCTGACTTTACAGTTGGCACTCTAATCCAACTCTGCTTACTTTGCAATTTTTCTTGCAGTTTTACCGGATACCAATTGTGACAAAACGCTTGTTATTCTACAATGCTTGTTAGTAGCCAACTTTGGACAGTTTCCATTTTGTGAAGTGTGGAAGAGTCCTGAAATAGAAGTTATTTAGGGAATGTAATTGTGTCAGACAAAGGCCTTTCACAGAACAGATGACACGCTCAAATGGGGTAATTCAATGTTATAAAGGTTTTGGTAGGGTTAAGAAAAAAAAAAAAATAAAGAGTAAAGAAGCACCCACCCTGAAAGCAAGAGAGGCAGTTAGCACCTCCATGCCTATAGGCTTCTCATTTTAAGAGTTCTTTAATAAAATTTTAAAATTCTGAAAAATTGATACTAGCATATAGTTTCACTAGGAAGAAGTAATTCAGTTCTTGCCAGATCCTCTCTCTTACAACTAAGTAACATTGCGCAAAGCACAGCAACAAACATAGGAAGACTTTGAAAGGTGGAAAGTCAGACAACTTAGGAACCTTGAAACTTGAAGTCTGTCAGGGCAGTGAATTCCCTGGTTTCTTTATTTCCCCCCATATAACCTGGACAGGGCACCATAGAAGCCTCCAGACTGGAACTGCCAATAGATACGGACAAAAAAGCTCTAAGAAAAGGCCTGTTTCCCCAAAGAATCAGGAAGAGGATGGCTTAAAAACAGAAAATGTTTTTTTGCAATACCTGCCCTATTGCAGCTAAACACCTATGGAAAGAATGCACCTCTCTCCCTATGGGTCCAGCAGGGCAGAGTAGGAGCTTAATCTTCCACCTACCCCTACTTCCTGCAGGAACATACGTATATTGTTTATTCATTTATCCTTTTTTGTTAAGATTTTTCAGTTAATACACGTTTTTGGATGAAAAAAATCATTTAAGCAAACTTGTCAATGGAATATTTTAAAATTTTACTTGATGTATTGACTTTCTCGAAAAAAACAGTAAAGAACCACTTGTCTCAGCCCTTTAAATTATAGTTCTGTGTCTATTCTTAATCTAGTTTACTAGTTTACTTATTTAATTTTAGAGCAATTCAATTCCAAATTTGTTTTGTTTTTCTTGGCACAGATTCTTGTGACTTGATCTTTTAATCTCATCTCTACACCGGCTATTTATTTCAAGATTTTACTTGTGTTTTACTTGCTTTATTTTTAATCCTATTTTGATTATGTTTCCCTAGATTTGTCTGTGGTTTCATGTATGCTTTTATGAGGTTTACTGTTTCTATTAACGCTAAATTCTTACCTTTTATTATTTTTTGATTTACCGTATCAGGAAAATAGTACAATTTGTTATAATTATTATACTGCTCACAAATGAGGACACACCAGTGCAAGACTGATAAGTATGGACACTTGGGTCTCTGAGAGCAGGACACCCTGCTCACCTCTCTACTGCTCCCAGGTATACCTTATTAATTCTCATAAGACAATTTTTATGCTGGTGGGCAAACAGCCAGAGGTCTTTGTTGTTTCCACATTGGCCAGAGTGTCTGTTTTAGCCTATTTTCCACTGCTGTAACAGAATACCACAGACTGCATAATTCATAAAAAAACAGAATTTCTTTTGTCTCATGGTTCTGAAGGCTGTGAAATTCAAGATGGCATTGGCATCTGGCATGGGTCATCCCATGGCAGAAGGCATCAAAAGGTGAGCAAGGATGTGAGACGGAGAGAAAAATGGGACCAAAGTTATCTTTTTACTGAGAGCCCATTCTGAGATAACTCATCCACTCCCACAATAATGGCATTACCCCTTGTAACCTAATTACCTCTTAAAGGTCTCATCTATTAATACTGTTAAAATGGTAATTAAATTTTAAAATGTAATTAGGAAGGGGCATTTAAGCCATACTAGTGTTTCTGTGTTTTGACTCACATTGTTACTTTTATTTTACATAAGAATCATTTGGGGGTACTCTACTCTTCTTTTTAAATGTTTTATAAGAAAAATTATTATTTATTAATCATATTTCTCAGAAAAATGGTTGTTGATGATAATAGGAAACACTTGAGGATTTATTTTTTTTTAAAATCACCTCAAGCATTTGTCATTTTGTTGTGTTAGGAACATTCAATTCTATTCTTTTAGTTATTATAAAATAGACAATAAATTATTGTTAACTATAGTTACCCTATGGAGTTGCCAAACACTAGATCTTATTTATTCTATATCAATGTGTTTTTGTGCCCACTAACCATCTCTACTTTATTCTCCCCTTCCCACCACCCTTTTCAGCCTGTGGTAACCATCATTTTGTTTTCTATATTTACCAGTTTAATTTTTTTTTTTTTATCGCACGCACTTGAGTAAGAATATGTAATATTTGTCTGTCTGTGTCTGGCTTATTTCACTTAATATAATGTCCCCCAGTTTCATTCAGGTTGTTGTAAATGACAGGGTTTCATTGTTTTTATTACTGAATGATGTTCCATTGTGTATATGTGTGTGTGTGGACACATGCACACACACACACACACACACACACACACACACACACCCCATGTTTTGTTATCCATTCATCCACTGATGGACACAGATTGATTCCTTATCATGGCTGTTGTGAATAGTGCTACCATAAACATAGGAGTGCACATATCTTTTCAACATACTGATTTCCTTTCTTTTGGTGTGATTTCTGTATTATATGTTAGTTTTTATTTTTTTTTTAAGGGATCTCCGTCCTGTTCTCTGTTGTGGCTGTACTAATTTCCATTCCTATCAATGGCGAATGAAGGTTCTCCTTTCTCCACAACCTCATCAGTATTTGTTATTGCTTGTCATTTGGATAAAAGCCATTTAAACTGGGGTGACATGATATCTCATTGTAGTTTTGATTTGTATTTGTCTGTTGATTAGTGATGTTGAGCATTTTTTTTGAGAAGCCTGTTGGTCATTTGTATGTCTTCTTTTGAGAAATATCTATTCAGATTTTTGCCTATTTTTAATTAGATGACTTTTTTTTTGCTATTGAGTTGTTTGACCTCCTCCTATATTCTGATTTGAATCCCTTGTCAGATGAATATTTTGCAAATATTTTCTCCAATTCTGTATATTTTTCTCTTCGTTTTGTTGATTGTTTCCTTTGCTGTGCAGAATCTTTTTAGCTTGAAGTGATCCATTTGTCAATTTTTGCTTTGGTTGACTGTGCTTTTGAGGTCTTACTCAAAAAAATCCTTGCCCAGACTAATGTCCTGGAGTGTTTCCCCAATATTTTTTTAGTAGTTTCATATTTTCAGGTCTTAGATTCAAGTATGAAAGCCATTTTGGTTTGTTTTTGTATATGTTGAGATATATGGGTCTAGTTTCATTTTTTTGCATACAGATATTCAGTTTTACCAGTACCATTTATTGATAAGACTGGCCTATCCCCCAATGTATGTTCTTAGCACTTTGTTGAAAATGAATTGACTTTAAATGTATGAATATATTTATGGGTCATTTATTCTATTCCATTGGTCTATGTGTCTGTTTTGATGCCACTACAGTGCTGGTTTGGTTATTATAACTTTGTAGTATAATTTGAAAGCAGGTAATGTGATGCCTCCAGTTTTATTCCTTTTGCCCAGGATGGCTTTGGTTATTCTGGGTCTCTTACAGTTCCATTTAAATTTTAGGATTATTTTTTCTATTTCTGTGAAGCATGTCATTGGTATTTCAATAGGGATTGCATTGAATTTATAGATTGCTTTGGGTAATATGGACACCAACAATATTAATTCTTCCAATCCATGAGCATGGAATATCTTTCCATTTTTTTTTGTGTACTTTTCAATTGCTTTCACATTGTATTCACGTTGTGTTCATTGTAAAGATCTTTAACTTCTTTGGTTAAGTTTATTTCTAGGTATTTTATTTTATTTGTAGCTATTGTAAATGAGATTACTTTCTTGGTTTCTTTTTTTCAGAGTGTTTACTGATGGCATATAGAAATGATACTGATTTTTGTATTTTGATTTTGTATCCTGCAACTATACCGTATTTGTTTATCAGTTCTAATGGTTTTTTGGTGGAGTCTTTATGTTAATTTAAATATAAGATCATATCATCTGCAAACAAGGATAATTTGACTTCTTCCTTTCAGGTTTTGATGTCCTTTGTTTCTTTCTCTTGTCTAATTGCTCTGGATAGGACTTCAAGCACTATGCTGAATAAAAGTGGTGAAAACGGGCATCCTTGTCTTGTTCCAGATCTTAAGGGAAAGGCTTTCGGGTGTTTTTTTTTTCCCATTCAGTATGATACTAGCTATGGTTTGTCTTATATTTTAATTTGTTGAGGTAGATTTCTTCTATACCTAATTTGTTGGGAGTTTTTAATCATGAACGGATGTTAAATTTTATTGAATACTTTTTTGGCATTAATTGAAATGATCTTATTTTTTCTTTTATTTTGTTGATGCAATGTATCACATTTACTATTTGCATATGTTGAACTATACTTGTATCCCTGGGATGAATCCCATTTGATCATGATGAATGATCTTTTTAATTTGTTTTTGAATTCAGTTTGCTTGTATTTTGTTGAGGATTTTCATATCCTTGTTCATCAGAAACATTATAGTTTTCTGTTTCCATTGTATCTTTTCTGGTTTTGGTGTCAGGATAATATTGGTCTCATAGAATGAGTTTGAAAGTTGCTTCTGTCTCATTACTTGAAGAGCAATGCTTTTCTTTTGCTAATTTTAAAAATTTCTCCTTCACTCTGACTTTAGTCATTCTGAGCTTTGCTTATTCTTTTTTACTTTAATAGATTATTTTTAAAAATCTGTCTTCACATTCTGAGATTCTTTCTTTTCTTGGAATTTCTCATTCATACCTTGAATTGATTTTATTTCTTTGTATTTGGTTTTCAGATTTTTCTTTCATCTACTTGAGTTTCGTAGGCAGTATTTTGAATTTATTATCAAAATATTGGCATTCTGAGGGATTCTTTTTGATTAGGATCCACTGCTGGACAATTCTTGTTATCCTTTAATGGCATATTTCTTTGCTTTTTCATGTTTCCTGTGTCCTTCCATTGATATCTGAACATCTGATGTAGCGGATATCACTTCTGAATTTTTGAAACTGCTTTTTAAGGACAGAATATTTTCCTGAAAGTGTATATATGTTTTTGATTGAGCAGGGCATTTTGGCTTTGATTTTGGCTGCCTGCAGTACTTTAATCTTCGTATGATTTCTTAGACAGTACACAGGGTCGGAGGTAACTTCGATTTCTTTTGTGGCTTAGGGAACATTTTTTAGTTGAGGCTGTGGTAAATTTCCCTGGGGCTTGAATGCCAGTCAAGTCAGTATTTGGGCTCCAGTAGTGGAAGCAGTCGGCTGAGTATGCCTGATTTTAGGCTCCGAGCAGTTTACACTGGCAGCAGTGTTAGTGTGTCCTGGGAGACCGATTTTGGGGCTCACAAGAGAGTAGTTGGTTTGGTGGGCTGGGTGTATGGGAGGATTCTCAGGTGCCTGATAAAATGGTGTGATGTGGGAAGTGGCAGTAGTGTTGATGGAGCCAGCCACTAGGACCCACGTGGTCCATGTTGGTGTTACTGGGAGCTGCAATGCATGATGCAGTCTAGTCCCTAGTCCCACAGCTTCTTGTAACAGGGAGGTGAGCATTGTCTTAAGCATGCTTGGAAGAGCTTGGTCTCCACTGTCCCTTCCTGGCCAGTTGGTGGCTGCAGTCACATCACCGTGAACTCGTCCCGTGAGCAAGGCTTGACCTGGTGTTAAACTCTCAAAATGACACTGGATGTAGACTTGAAATCAAAGAGAGTAGAGCCCCTTTTGGACAAGTAGCATTGGTAAGAAACTATGGGGAGTGCTGTCTATCACATCTCAGCCTCACAGGAGGCCATACCTGGGTGGTAGCAATTGTCTTAAGTGTGTGTATTAGCGTTTGGGCTCCCCTGTCCCTCCTCAGTTGGGTAGGGCTGCAGCTTCATCAGTCTGACCTCAGCTTGTGAATGGGGCACTACCCAGATTTAACCTCCCCAAATGGCATCCTGGGCCTGTAACTAGAGAGGACAGGGCCTTCTCAGCCAGGCTGCGCTGGCAGGAAACTGTGGGGAGTGCAGTTCACTCAAGACTCAGTCCCACAGCAACTGGCTGCAGCAAGGTAGGCATTTTCCCAGATGTGTTCTGGAAAGCTTGGTTTCCCTGCCCCTCCCCAGCCAGGTGGGGCCTGCATCCACATTAAGCCCAAACAGCCTGAGGGTGGGCTGCAGCCCAATATCAAACTCTCAAAATGGTGCCTTGGACCTGTGACCAGAAAGGGTGGGGCCCCACCCAGGCAGGCAGAATGGGTGAGAAAGTGTGGATAATGCTGTCTGTTCATGTCTCAGTCAAAACGGCAGCCCAGAGCAGGGCAGTGAGGACCTTCCCAGGGGTGTGTGGGAGCACCTGGTCTCCTCTATCACTCCTCAGACATTCACAGTGGCTGCAGGTGTGCCTGTGGTTTCCCTGTATGTTGGCTCTCAGAATGGTGCCTGGCTCAAGGTCTGATGCCTGTGGGATTCCACATCCAATCAACACACAATTATTCAGTGCCTAGAAAGCATCAGACATTGTGATGGAAAAGGAGGATACAATAAAGCAGGGGTCCTCAAACTTTTTAAACAGGGGGCCAGGTCACTGTCCCTCAGACCGTTGGAGGGCTGTTGGAGAGTGCGGTGCACGTTCCACACATGCGCACTGTGGGCCTGGGAGGAGTCGGCTGCTAAGCAGGACAGGCAGCGGTGGCAAAAACACCCAGCAGGCCGGATAAATGTCCTCGGTGGGCCGCATGTGGCCCGCGGGCTGTAGTTTGAGGACGCCTGCAATAAAGCCTTTGAGTATCTCATAGTCTTTCAGAGACATTTGTAATCAAATACACTCAACTTTATAGATTCCAGCTTCTTTAATTATGAAAAAGTCAAATATTTTCACTGCCCTTTCTGATATTTTCTCCTAGATGCACGTAGGAGAAAGCTGATCCCTTGTATTGGATCAGCTTAGTAAAATTTGCGGCCAATAGACTGATCAAGAAGTTTCAGTAACTATTAGCCAGCTTAAGGCATGCATATTAAATAAAACCCCAAATAAAATCACGTAACATGGAGAATAAAGAAAAAGCAAGGTGTGGGGTCTATGGAACAGTATTCGAACATGTCCATGATAGTGATAGCACTATGCACTGTGGGCCAGGAATACACTAAAAGGAAAATTAATTAGTGGCTACCCCAAAATTCAGAAGGTTGATATTTTTCTTTTTCCTTTTTAAAACAAAATGTACAACTTTAGTTTTAGAAAATAAAATTTATTAGAATAGATTGGCAGCATTGCTTTTAAATGTTGTACTTTTAAAATTACACTATGTGCAACTAAAACGTATTAATAAGTACTTGCAGATACAGAGAAATTCAAATTGATTTTAAATAAAAATACCACTGCATTTTAAATTTTACAAAGTACATTAAAATCCAATTCATAGAGCAGAAAATGCCCAGTTAAAGTTGAGAAATTATTACCTATAGGAAACATAGAAGCAAACATTTTCTTTTCTGCAGAGTTTTACTTCAGTGTTAGTCTCTGAACTGTGCAGAAGTGGGATTTGGGGATCAAAACTATTTTGATCCCTCTTTTGGTATTGGGGACTATTTGTAACTGCAAGCGACATTATCAATGATATGAATATTTGGCCTCCAGAAATCTCATTGCAGGAGGTAAGGTAGAGATGCCCAAGACACATAGTGCATGCTACTCCCCTTGCCCCCACAACAGTGTCCCTGGAAAGAAAGCAGTTCTGTGAAGCAGAATTATCCTGAATTCATTCACTATGAATTTTCAGTCTGTTAACTTGCTGTAAGGAAAATGCTTCTGAATTAAATTAATGGAAATTTTTATACCAAGACTTTGGAACAGATGGCCATGCTGTGAAACTGCTTATGCTTGACCCCACAGACACAGGTGAGACTTGTTGAAACAACCAGGCTTTTGAAGATGTGAGGAAAGTTGTATCATTCAACTGTGTAAAGACCAAAGAATTGCAGTCCTAAGACAAAGCTGTCATTTCCCAATGGGTGACATGTGTAATATAAAATTTGTTATGTGACACATAATGTTATATAATGTTATAATGTTATATAATATATGTTATATGTTACATTATGTTATATGTTATATAATGTGTGTTGTGATACATAAAATGGGATCAGAAGAACAAATACTTTTAGAAAACACTGGTTTAAAGAAAATTAAATAGATTCTTTAATTGGAGGATTTCTTAGAAAATTTGCTATCACAATTGGTTCTATGTCTCTGCCCTAATAGGAAGCATATCAACAGCCTTTCTCAATAATTAGAGCTAAATTACAATAAATAGTAACTATAATTATAATAAATAGTAACTTCAGAACCCTTTGTCATATTTAACTGATTATACAAATAATCATTTAGAAAATATAAATTCAGATTAATAAAGAGAACAACTCTTTTTTTCCCTCTGTATCAGATCAGTCCTAAATAGCAATTAATTGTGAAATTAAGTGCAGGAGCTAGATTGACCTTAAAAATCGTTGCATTTCTTATTTTGAAGATAAAGAAATGGAGATACGAAGAGGTAAGTTGACTTACCAAATGTCATAGTTGACATAATTTGTATACATGCCTTCATAGAATTGGTTTTAGCAAAGAGAAACTTGAAAAATGTTGCAAAAATTCTAACATAAAAAAATATTTTGCTACCTTGAACCAAGTATAAATATTAGAATAAATTATTACCATCTATTAATTTAATAAACAATATAAATATATTTTTGTTGTATGTTGTACTGAGTGACATCATTTAGTTCAATTGGTGTGTCTATTTTTTTAACAATTAAGTTATGGAGAAAGAAAGGAAACAAAGTCAGATCTAACGGTGATTTCCAGGTTTCTTGAGACATTATCCACAAGTGTGAAGTATGTAGAAATATACATATATATTTCATCTTCCATTGAGCAACTATGAACGTGTCTTTGATAACTATGTTCAACATTAGTATATTATGTAAAAATCCCCACTATTCAATATTATACAAAATACAATTCAACAATTAACAATCATTGAATATAATAGATGAGAGGATTCTGGGCAATTATTTTCATGGGTTTCAACATTTATGGAGTAACTATATAATTTGTTGCTCTACATTATAATTTTAATTATTCAAAATATTTCTAATATACCTTAACATTAAAATTGTATGAAATAAAAGATAGCATATCAAAAAGATTAAATGCTAATAGTGCCTCATAATTTTATTCACTCAGCAAATATATATTGAGCACATGTTGGGCAGGTAAATTCTGAACTTAGTCCTTCTTCACCCTTATAATGCCCATAAGGTGAGCCAGAGAAAATCAAACAACTACACAAATTAATCATTGTTATAAAGATGGAAAGAGAAGTGTTTAATTCTGTGAGAGATTACAGTCATGGATTTTAATCCAACTGCAGATTAAAGGGAAGACTCTCAGAAGAAGGATCCCAGTAACTGAGATCTTTTGGAAAAGTAAAAGTTAACCAGGTGAAGATCAGGAGGAAAGAGCATTCTAGGCCAATAGAACAGTGTACGCAAACTCACTGTCATAGGAAGTAAAACAAAAACTATGAGGTTTTCAAGGCTATCAAGGTGGACTAGTTGCTAGGGAGAGATGGTATTGGAGGAGGTAAAGAGGTGAGAAGAAGCTATACAACAATGGTTATAGTGTATGCCATTGGGAAGGAAAGGATTAGTGGCAGGCCTGCAACTCATGGCTTCTCTTCCTAGTGCTATTTCAGTGGTTCAGCTGAAAGGTGATGGTGGCTTGGAATTTGGAAGTGGTGATGGAGATGGAGAGAAGCGAACAGATTCAAGAGATAATTAAGAGGTAATACAGACAAGACAGATTTGATGAGTTTAATATAGATTTTCTATTTGGGGGGCTCTGGAATTGGGTAACTGAGTGTTATTTACTGAGATAGCAAAGCGATAAGAAATGGTGAGGCTGTGAAAACAGGGGTTTTGTTTTGAATATGTGAAGTTGGAGATATTCTTGAGCACATGGGAGAAAACATCAACCTAAGTGTTTGGGAAAACTCAAACTGTATTTTTCCTCTGCTCTCATACCACAACAATCATCAACACAGATGAAGACTTCTGTGACTAAATGTGGGTTCCCCCCCCACACACATACCAAGAAGTGGATACTAGCTGTGTTTCCACTAATTCAATTACAATACTAGCTAGCTGGAGTTAGTATCAGATTTCACAGGATAAGCTCTCAGTATCCAAAACTGTTCACTCCCTACTTCAGACACCAATCACAAGTCTGGGTCCCCAAAACTTCTGACCTACCAGAAGTTGGGATTCCTACAACCTCCTATTAGATTCAATGAATTTGCTGGAGCAGATCACAGAACTCAAAGAAACACTTGTTTGTGTTTACTAGTTTACTATAAAGGATATTACAAATGATACAGATGAAGAGATGCGTGGGGCAAAGTATGAAAGAGGAGGTACGGAGCTCCCATGCCCTCCCCAGGTGTGTCATCCTCTGGGAGCCTCCAAATGTTCTCTTATCTGGATGCTGCTCTCTGTACCCTGCCCTTTTGAGTTTTTATTGGAGGCTTCATTACATAGGCATAACTGACAACTGTGTAGACATGTTGATTGGACAAAAATCTCATGATCTAAACCCAGCAAGGCTTATGTATTCAGGTTCTCCCTGGTTGCTCTGTGCAGCATTCCTTCTTCCAGGGTATGGGGAAAAACCCTCTCTGAAATGGGGGTGTTAGGACCCACAATCAGATTAGAGTTCTGCCTTGGACAGGTGAAAGGAGAGCAGGAGAAGATCAGAGAGAGAGAGATTCTGTTTCCTGAGGCCTTCTATCGAGGCCTAAAGCACTCCAACATTCTAATAAAAGACTGTAACAAGAGCTATGGAAATTATGAGCCAGGAACTGTGGATGAAAACCTATGTATATATAGGGAGAATGCTCTGAATGAAGAAGAGGTCCTGGGACTCAATCTTAAACAGCTTTATAATAAATGTCTGAGAAAAGGAGAATGAACCTGAAAGGACAAAGAGAAGAAAACAGAGTAATGGAAAGAAAATTATGAGTGTCAAAACACAGAAGCTAAGGAAAAAGCCTTGCAAAAATAAGTGGTTAATGGTGTTGAAGTATGCTAATAAAACGATTTAGGATGAGGGATGACAAAGGTCCTTTAGAAATTACATAAATGTCGGGCAGACGAGAGACTCAAAGCAAAGAGCCAGGAAGACCTCTTGACACAAAGTTGGTATCAAGTCTTAAAACCCATTCTTTACTTTGAAAGAAATCTAGCTGTAATTTAATATTTAGCACATAGTAAATACTTCTACTTATCTAGTGATAACCTGGTAACACTACAATGTAATATTTTTAACATTATTAAATTATAGCTAAATATTTATTTTGAAGGTGTTTTGATATTTTGTAATTTACTGTTCAATATCTGCTATGTTAATATTTTTTGAATTGGAAGAATAAAACCATTTCCACTCCTTATGATTTTCATCAAACCTCAGGCTCAATTTACTGGCTGTTATATGTAGAGAGCATCTGCAAATTGCAGGTTCTGTTCTTGAGTGTTGAATATTAAACTAACCAGTTGAAAAATCTAAAATGAAGGCAATTTTTTTTTATCAGGAAAAGATATTGTACATGAGCAAGATTCATTCTGTAGCCAGTCGTAGAGGAAGTGAATCTGGCAAAACAGCTAAGGTGTTGTGAAGGCTAATGTAACTTAAGAGGCTGAGTCTTCTGAACAAAAGTCAAAAAAGTTCCTAATTTTTTGGTTTTTTTTTAGAAATTTCTGGCTTTAATTTTTTTTCTAAATAATACTGTTATTGAATATTTACTTAGATTGTCAGAACTGGCCCATAGGTCAGCCAATCCAATTCTTTTTTTTTTTTTTTTTATAATTGAGGGAAATGACAAATACGTCAAGTGACCATTTGAAGACTCAAATCTCACAGCACAAAGACTAACAGCCTGGAATAATCCTTCATTAGCAAGATGATGGCAAATAACAAGAGAATTCCCAAGTTGATAGAAATGGAGGAAGGAGTATCCTTCACTATGTACCACCACTAGCATCAATAAAAATAATAAATTGTATTTGACAATACAAATAATAGATGTAAACATAAAATAAACATCATTGTAGTAAAGAAGAATATTTTATAAGAAGTGGTATAAAATCATTGAGAAATAAATAAATAAATAAAAGAATGCTAAAAAGGACCAGCAAAATATAGTGTCTGAAATATAACCTTGGTAGGTCAGTACTTATCATTTAATGTTAGCAAGACTCTTCCTTAACCCTAACTCTAAAGTTACTCCAATGTATCCAGTTTTTCTTAAAAGACTAATCTAATATGTGAAATGAGCAATGACTGAATCAAACCCAGAGGGTAAGGTTGTAAGAAAGCGCTTCCTTGATTGACTATGGGAAACAATAGACAGGATGATAGAGAGGTAACAGCTCTGAAAAAATGGGTAAAATCCCCACTGGCTCAATTGTATTAGGGCTTTAGCAGAACAGCAAAGATGAGGAGGTATCCTCCGCCCCTCATGTCACTGCCTCCCTCAGTTTGAGTTGATGATCTAGCACTGTACCAGCCTGGAGAGAAGAGCCCCATTAATCCTATTTCAAAATCAACAATAAACCTACAAGATCTACTAGCTCAGGGTTTCTCATCCTCAGAATTCTTGACATTTTGAACTGGATGATTCTTCTTCTTCTTCTTCTTTCTTCTTCTTCCTCCTCCTCTTCCTCTTCCTCTTCCTCTTCCTCCTCCTCTTCCTCCTCCTCCTTCTCCTCCTCCTTCTTCTTCTTCTTCCTCTTCCTCTTCCTCCTTCTCCTTCTTTCTTCTTCTTCTTCTTCTTCTTCTTCTTCTTCTTCTTCTTCTTCTTCTTCTTCTTCTTCTTCTTCTTCTTCTTCTTCTTCCTCTTCTTCTTCTTCTGGCATTTTTTTTAAATTACAGAGCTCTCCAGTGCATTGCAGAATATTAACAGTATCCATCTCCTCTAAACCCACTAGATGCCAATAGAAACCTCCCAAATTGTGACAACTAAAAACGTCCCCGTATATTTATAAATTCCCCTGGGAAGTAACATCATCCTTATTTAAGAACCACTGTGCCTAAATGAGAAGCAATATTTGAGGCATCTGGGATCAGAGAAAAACTGTATTCTCCTGAGATCATGCATATTTAAACAATAAACTATTTCCACAGCCCATTCTGTATAAGAACTCATTGAAAGCAAATATATAGACTGGGTCATTATGAAGTTTGGCCTTCATTCTGCTTCTTTCTTGACTATTCAGCTGGCCTGGACCTATTTCTGCCTTAATGTTCCTGTGATCTATTCAGGAAAATAGATCTTGTGTTGAGATAGATGTTTATTAAGAAGAAATACTAGAGAAATTCATGTAATAATATTACCAAAAATGAATTTAATTTTCTTAGTTCTTCCTGATGGCAAGGTTACTTCAAAACAGAGATTAAATTAAAATCGTACAAAGCCGTAAATCAACTACAGTTTATTTCAGGGGTGGGAAAACTTTTCATGTTGGAAAGCTGCATTAATTTAGCTATAATCAAATAAGGCCACATTCAAGAAACTTCTATTAGATATACCTAAAAATGTGCATTACTTTGTAAAAATCTAACTACTATGTACTTAATAATTTCAAAAAATGAAAAATATTTATTAACTTTTAAGTAACCTTTTAATAATGTTGTTGTTTTTGCTTTTTCTTGGAAAACATTTGAATATTTGGTTGCATCATTGGAGGTTCACAGTTTCAGTTGATCCACTAGTAGGGTATCAGTCATTTGTGACTTTAAGGACATCTTGATTTAGATTAGATAAGTGAAAGCAGATTTACAGCAATAAGTAGTCAAAAAGCAAGAATATTTTTCAGGCATGGAATTAAACTGGTCTTTTATAACCATGCTTGAATTAATATTAATAATTTACTCTACAAGCCCCTTTTATTCATAGACTTTACAAGATAAAATACTCAGGGAAGCTCTGGTCTGAATTAGTTCAGATTTACTGGCAAAATATTAGTGGAATTTTTTCTGAACCATGAGAGAACACTTACCTTTTGTTGTTATTGTTCCACGTTTAAATGCTGCAGGACTACAGGGAAAATTTAAAAATGAAAAACAGCTTTGCCCTTCATTTTTTCCTTCTGGCAGGAACACAGCAGCAGAACAGATGTCAAGATTCAGTATTTTCGGAAAACAATTGTTAGCTGCTAGCTGTGGGGAGCAAGGGCAGGGCTTGAAATCTGGCAAAAGTGGGGCTTATAAATCTGCTGTGAATTTCCCTGCACAAAATTGAAACAGGGGGTACTATCATTGAGGGGCAAATAGGTGACAGGTCCATCCCAAATGTAGCCAGTCATATTGTCTCACGACTTACAAAGAAAAAGAGTTTTACATAACTGTGATATTTACTATAGAAGTAATTAAAAGTCTATTGTTAAGTGGAAAAAGCAGATCATGGGTTGTTTACTCTGTGAGTTCATTTTATTCAATTATTTGTGTATACTTATGGGTATGTTTATTCCCAGAGGAAAGGGTAAAGAAGAAAAAGTTAATCATGATGTATGTGCAGTGGAGTGAAAGTATAATATGTCTGATTTCTGTTTGTGGACTATCAATTTTTCTGAGTTTTTTTACAGTCGACATTTATTATGTATATGATATTTTACATTATTGCAGAGGAGAAGAGAAAGAGAGTAGGGCTGAAAATATACTCAAAGAAATGGTAGGTAAAAACTCACCAAATTTGGCAAAATACATAAACTTAGAGATTTAAGAAGCTAAGAGAACCCAAATAGGATAAATTGAAAGAAATTCACACCAAGCTGCATCATAGTCAAACTTCTGACTACCGGCAAAGAAAAAATATTACATGAAAGAAGCCATTTGAATGACAACATATTTATCACCAAAAAACCTGGAATCCAAAAAGAAGTGACACAACATTTTTCAATTTCCCAGAGAAGTACTACATCCATTGAAAATAACCTTCCAGAATAAAGGAGAAATCAAGATATTGCCAGAAGAAAGAAAGATAAGAGAATGTGTCATCAATAGACTTTCTTAAAAAATTACTAGGGTAAGTTCTTTAAACAGAAAGGAAGTTATAAAACAGGAATCTCGGTACATCAAGAATGAAGATGAAACAATGCGAAGAATAAAAATACAGGTAAATAGAATACATTTTGCTTTGTTTCTTGAGTTTTTAAAATTAGGGTTGATGGTTGAAGAAAAACTCCAACACTCCACGATGTGGGGTGGAAATGAATGCTAGAGAAAATATTTAAGAAATTTGATTGTAAATGGAGAGGGTAAAGGGATGTAAAAAGTGGTGAAGTTTCTAGCTACACTCAAACTGACAAATATCAACATCAGAAGACTGTTATATGAGCAACCATTAAAAAAAGTGAGTTCAGTAAGGTCACTTCTTATATGAAAGATAAATGTAAAAATATCAATTATATTTTTATATTGAGCAATAAGCATGTGGACACAAATTAGAAATACAATTCATTTATCATCACTTAGAAAAGAAGAAATAATTATTTTTAAATTTGTATTTATTTTTTAATTTCAAAATATTACAAATGTTTTTGGTTATATGGGTTGCATTTATAAGTGTGCCTGTCACCCTGATAGTGTTCATTCTACCCATTAGGTACATTTTTGCCTCCCTGCTCCCTCTTGTTGATTTCCATTAAATTTTACTTCCCTCTATGGACATGTGTACTCATTGCTTAGTTCCAATTTAATAGTGAGTACATGTGGTATTTTTTTTTTCATTCTTTAGATACTTCACTTAGGATAGCTGTCTCCAGTTCCATCCTAATTGTTACAAAAGGCATTAAGTCATCTTTCTTCATGGAGGAATAGTATTTCATGGTATACATATACCACATTGTGTTCGTCCACTCATGAACTGATGGGCATTTGGGTTGATTGCATGTCTTCGTAATTGTGAATTGTGCTACAGTAAACATTAGAGTGCAGGGGACCTCCTAGTCTACCATCTTGTCAACATCACCCTTTTAAGTTAGTCATTTTTTTAGGCAGATTTATTGAGATGTCATTTATGCACTATATATTAATAATTCACTCATTAAAGTGTACAATTCAGTGGTTCCTAGTTATTCACAGATATGTGCAACAATCACATGTGCAACAATTTTAGAAACATTTTATCACCTCACAAAGAAACTCCATATCCCTTAGTTATCAATCTCCTGTCCTCTTATTCTTCCCCACCCAGCCTGAATAACCACTAATATACTTCTTCTCCTTATAGCTTTTCCTATACTGGATTTTCCTATCAATGGAATCAAATAATATATGATCTTTTGTGACTGGATTCTTTCTTTTAGCATGAGGTTTCAAGGTTCTTCCATGTAGTTGCAGGTTTTAGCACTTCAGTTATTTTTTGGCTAAATATTAATAATATTCCATTGTAAAGATATACCACATTATGTTTATCTAATCATGATTTTATGGTCATTGGATTATTTCTGCATTATTATGAATAATACCACTGTAAATATTTGTGTACTAATTCTTGTGTGGACATTTCTCCTGGGGATATAGCTAGGAATGGAATTGTGTCAAGTCTACTGACAAGCTTGCTAAAGAAACTTCAGCTCTGTGACTTTTTAAAAAGCATTTCTAAAAAAAAAAAAAAACAAAAACAAACAAAAAAACAAAAGCATTTCTAATATTGACAATTGATTCTTTCCTCTAGTTTAGACCACTTTAATGAAATTAATGTATTTTAATAATCTTTTTTATTTCTGATTATTTATTATCTGGTTATTTCATGATTATTTTAAATCCCCTCTAATAATTCCAACATCCATCATATCTGAGTCTAATTCTGCTGACTCTCTTGTCACAGGGCACTATTAATATTTTATCTTCTTGCCTTTTTGCGTGCCTCTAAATTTCTTGTTGAAATGTAGACATCTTGTATACTCCATGAGACTGATTTAAACATATTTTACTCCTAGAAATTAGCACACCTTTTTTTTTTTTTTTTTTGCTAGAACTTTAGTTTGGGGTTTAAATTAATCTAGGCAGGAGTTGGGCTGAGTTCGTAGTCACTGTGGATACTCTCAAGGTACAATAGCCTTGAAACTCCTCTAGCAATAGACTCTGTTTAGAATAGGAGCCAGTTCATCAGTGGGTTTTTATCAATATCTGCCCTACCCTCAGGTTTAGGTCTTCCTTTTACACTTTGTCTCAGATAGACTCTGTCTGTCTTTATGTTTTTGCAATTCTCCCAGCAACAGAATTGCACTGTTAGTAGTTGATGCTTGTTTTCACCGTGGTTGATCCCATAAGAGAGGAATGTTTTCTATTCTCACAGCCCTGAGACTTAGGCAAGCATCATGCCCTAGGCCTTCAGGGTGTGGACTCTTAGTGCTCCTTTTCCTCTCCCAGCTGTAGTTCTTAGCCCAGAACATATTATTGCTCAGGTGTATTCCTACACCTGAGGAAAAAATATTGTTCTATTTCCCTTCCCTGACTGCAGCAAGTCTTTGCCACGGTGGCAATATTTGCTACTCTTCCCTCCTCAGGTTAAGATTTTTGTTCTATAGGGGAGAAAGAGAGAAAGATCCACCAGAGTTTTGTTTCCGTTCTTCAGCTGCTGTTGTTCATCTCTCTCTATGTACATATACCTCATTCAATCCTGCACTTGTGTGTGTGTGTGTGTGTGTATGAAGGGCCAGAGAGTTAATATTTTAAGCTTTGTGGGACAGATCCAGAATACTTACAAAGAATCATCTGGAGGAGGAGTGATTATCAAAAATTATACCTTAGACTGTTTGAATTCTGAGATTGACTCTAAAAAGGTTAAACCCAGCAGTCTTCATTTTAAAAGGCACCAAGGGTGATGTTTCTGCACAGATAAAATTGGGATCGATTATACTAAAAAGATGCAACAAAGCCTTTGAAATACAATAACATGTCAAGTTGAGTGTGAATAATTACTTCCTCAGGCCTAAGTAAAGATAGTGCTGAGTCTTGTAATGGTAAGATCAGGAGAGCAAAGTCAACGTGGCAGGTACCTAGGCCACCTGCAATTCCACTGGTCACTTCAACTGGAGTTCTTCAAAGCAGGTTTCTCTGACCTGACATCTGGAAGATGACTTCTAGCAGCTCTAACTCTAACTGCAAACGGAGCCTTGGTCAGCTGTTATGGCCAACCATCATGTTCCTAATCAATTCTGTGAGTCATCAAACCATTTCAGCCACTGAACAATCAGTCAGCTTTCCTGCCAGAAAAGCATCCGACAACCTGCATTCATTGGAGAAGAGAATTCATCAGTCATTCAAGAAACATTGTGTCTTCTTGCTGAGAGCTAAATTGCTGGCTAGGATAGAATTGGAAAGAAATACTTCAGCATTTTTGATTGCTCACCTGGTAAAATTTATTTGGTGCAATTTATATTATGATCATAGCCTGAAAAACAATTTCTTAAACCCTTATGACTTAGGTGGCTCAGATGAGAATTGAAGAGAATAATAGAATTGAGATTAAGGACTCAACTCCAAGAAAACTGTACCCATAAATCTGAATAGTCTTGAGCATATTCTAGGTTAGTGTTTCTGAATTTAAATTTACTATGGGGCAGGGCTTCCTTTGCATTGACCCTACAAATAAAAGATGCCAGTATTGGAAAACTAGAAATTATAGAAAACTTGAGTAGTAAGCGCAATTAAGGGAACAGCGAACTGTTAGGTATGAAGCTGTGAAACTTTGTTTGGTAGTCTGGAAAACTGCCATTGTAAAACTTTGCTGTAGAGCAACGTTTTGCTTTTCATATCAGTTGTTTTTTTCTGTTGCTTAAGGCATGTCTTCTATCAATTTTAATCTTGTTTACATCAGGTCTCGAGCCTCTGGAATTCAGTTAAGCATATTGTCATATAAGCTGTATACTATTTCTTCAGTGCCTTGAGATTTTATTTCTTTGCCTCACAAAATGAACAAGCATATTGGCTGCTTTCACAGCTAACACAAATATGACATGAAGAGTAATATGATTTTAAATCAATTTGTGGAAATATTAAGCATATCATCTTGTGCCAAGTAAAGCCAATAGCAGAAGGAACATTAGCTAGAATGCCTTTGTCAACACGTAGCAACATACTGGATTCAACAATGAGAGAATTATTTTTTTTCCCTTGAGATGTGGAAGCGAGGTAGTTGTAGAATTGATGTAGGGATTTAATCAAATCATCACAGATTCAGATTCCGTTCTGCTTTTTGCTATTGCATCGTCTACTTGCTGGCTTTTCTTCTCAGGCTTGCATCTTTGTGTTTACAAGATGGCTGATGCAACTCGGGGCATCTTTTATTCAGGACATAATCTCATCCACAGGCACAAGATATATGGGATAGTTTTTCCTTGCTTATCTCTTTCTTTCAAGTATTAAGATCATTCCCTCAGATCTTCCAAGGGCCTTTCTCTCGGGTTCTTTTATCCATAAGATCATGTCCTAGGTACAATGGAGACTGGGGCAGATATTTTCACCCTCTATGTTGCGGGGCAGGCCTTGCCTGTCAGAAATAATAGTATCAAGGAGGGTGGGAATCATATAACTATTTGATACACAACCAATATATAATTCCAAAAAGCAGAAGACTTTTTCTTAACTTCAAAGACTTACATTCATCCATAAAAGAAAAGGAAATCCTCTCATTTGCCACTCCGTCCACAAACCTGGGGGATGTTATGCTAAGTGAAATAAGCCAGGCACAGAAAGACAAATATTGCATTATCTCACTTATATGTGGAATCTGAAAGAGTTAAACTCATAAAAGCAGTGAGTAGAATGGTAGTAGGTTCCAGGGACTAGGGGGTGGGAGGAATGGTGATGTATCGAATAATTGGATCACTAACTAAAGGAATGAGAACTATAACATATTAAAAAGCAATGACATAATGTTGCATTTTCATGAATTCAAGAGTCAGAAAAGGGACACACATTTTCTGAAGCTTCAAAGAAGAAAATGCCTGGATAAATTTGCAGACCAGGGCTCTTAAGATGAAATGGATCTTTCTTTCTCTATAAAATAAATTAGGTGTTGTGCCAATCTTTGGGCCATTAATTCTGAAAAGGAAATGTCAATGTCACCTTTCAATTTGTCCACTTGGGTGTATTTCGAAAATACTCAAAAAATATAGTGCCCTGGATATGTATGCAAGTTCTTTTTAAACAAATTGCACAGAACAAAACAGACCAAAGAAGCAGCAGCAGGAAGTAGGGATTGTGCATGTAGAGTTCCAAATCTGACTCTGGGCCTACAGGCCCAGGACCACATTTTCCCTGCTGACAGTTGAATAGTTTATGAACTCTTTATACAAGTGAGGAAAAAAGTAAAACCCAAAACTTTTTTATCTGAGGAATACAAGCCTCTTTAAATTATCAGGCCCAGAGAGACATTTAAAATGTAATAGCAGGGACATCTCATTCCCCATTGAACTAAATAATTACCTCTTAAAGCCATTTGCTATGCAGGCTCTAGACGAAATGACACCAAGTGGCCATAAAATGCCATATGTCATTTAGTTCAACAAGGAATAGCCAATCATGAACGAGTGTTATTTCTGTACACCAATGAGAATTCCTGGCAAATAACTTTTGTAATTGCCCCCTCTCCTGATTTGTCCTTTTTTCTTAAAAAATGTTGAGCCTCTCCTTTGTTCTCCAGAGTGCTTTCCAAGGCAAATCAAACTGGAAGTGTGTCACTTGCTGCGGTCCTCAATCTTGGCACAAATAAACTCTCTACTTACATTAATTTTGCCTCAGTTTTTTTCCTTTAGATCAACATAATCCACTTAGAGAACCTTTCAGATTGAGTGTATACACTGCCTATCTATACTCTGACTTTAGAGCTACTTCAGGCTCTAAAAAATAAAGCTTGACGTAACTCAAAATATCATAATGAAGTGGTATTTTATGAATTTTTGGCTTAAAATTGGGGCAAAATCGGGGAAACTATTTTCTCCTTAGTCGTTATTTTTTACTTAGTCTTTTATATAAGGCAGGAAGTAAAAGCTTTGACATTTCAACACATCAGTCATTTTGTTGTTTTTCTGTTTGTGTTTTTAAACAAGTTTGTTTTATTTTTAAGTAATGTTAGGTTACAGATATATAGCACCATCAGTGATTTCTCATCTAGCCCTCCACTAGGAGTTTCTCTTCTGTTTCTACTTTGCTGGCAGTATAGACTCTTTCCTTTCTTAAGAAGGGTGGGCAAAAGAAGTCTAGCTGTGTAGTCAGGAGTCAGGGATCACTGAAGGATGCAATGACCCAACTATCTCTTTTATAGTAAGATGACTGAGAAAAATGGCATCCAATCACAGCTGTGCATTTTCCACTTGGGACATGGAGAGATGAGTTTCTTAAACCCTGGTGGAGATAATATGAAGAAGCAAATGATTGTGATTTCTTAGGAGAGAACAAAATATAAATGTTGCACAGTATATGTTTTTTGTTATTGTTCTTTTCCTTTTTAGAAACCTGTACTTATCTTTTTGGCAAGCAGATACCCAGGTCATTTTGTACCATCTTCCAAGGACAGTACTGGTAACAACGTCTCTTGCCCATTTTCCTTCCAGATGAAGTAAGACTGGACCAGAGCCAATGGCTACATGTCTTATCTATAAAGGAGGAATTTTCTAAGGTCACCTTAGCAATTTAAAGAAATGTTTCATTCTCCTGTTTGTGAGGAGTTAGTTTATTATTAATAGTGCAGCTTCTGTGGAAAGTACTATGGAGATATCTCAAAGAACTAAACGTAGACCTACCATTTGATCCAGCAATCCCACTACTGGGTATTTACCCAAATGAAAAAAAGACATTTTATAAAAAGGACACTTGCACTTGAATGTTTATAGCAGCACGATTCACAATTGCAAAGATGTGAAAACAACCCAAGTGCCCATCAATACATGAGTGGATCAATAAAATGTGGTATATGTCTACCATGGATTACTACTCAGCCATAAAAAATGGTGAACTAATACCGTTTGTAACCTGGATGGAACTTGAGACAGCCTCCTTAGTGAAGTATCACAAGAATGGAAATACAAACACCACATGTACTCATTATTAAATTGGAACTAAATGATCAACACTTGTATGTTCATATGGTAGTAAAATTCAACAGATATCAAGCAGGTGGAAGGGAAAAGGAGCAGATGGGTAAATTTACACCTAACAGGTACAATGCACACTATCTGGGTGATGGGTGCACTTATAACTTTGACTCAAACTGGACAAAGTAATTCATGTAACCAAAACATTTGTATCCACATTATATTCTGAAAATTTAAAAAAAATTAAAAAGTTATTGATACATTTTATATATATATATATATATTTATGGGGCACATGCAAAATTTTGTTACACACATAGAATGTGTGATGATAAAGTCAGGGTATTTAGAATATCCTTCATCTCAAGAATTTATCATTCTATGTGTTGGGAACATTTCAAGTCCTTTCTTTCAGCTATTTTGAAATATGCGATACACTGTTGTTAACTATAGTCACCCTATTCTGCCATCAAACATTAGAACTTATTCCTTCTATTTAACTGTATGTTTGAACCCATTAACCACCTTATCTTCATTTGCTCTGTCCCCACACACCCTTCCCATCCTCTGGTAACTCTCATTTTACTCTCTACCTCCATGACTTCAACTTTTTTAGCTCCCATGTATGAGTGAGAACATGCCAGAACAAATAATTTTTACGTGTAACTTTATCCACTGTATAAAATCAAATTATAACTGTGTATGGGCTTATTTATAATTTTATGGGAATTTTAAGTTTAATTGCACATAGACTAGAGTATGCAATCAGAAACTCTTATAACTTGAACTCTTCACCCGATGGGTAATTATTTATTAGTGAGTATGATTTTAACATCATCACCAGATATTTCACTACTCATTGGCTTGAGTAGTCCTGTGAAAACACTCTCAATGAAACCTTAGATAAACTTTTCTCAGTAATTCTTTAATAGCTAACAGTGGGCACTTAGTTGGTATCTTTTATTTGCATGACACTTTCCTGAGTTCCACTTTTATTGTTGTAACACTAGTTTTTCAAAGCAGTTGTTATTTTTTAAATGAGGAAATTCAAGTTGAGTCTGGTCACACTGTAAGTGAATGAGCCAGTATTTTAATCTCTGTGTTGCAATTTCAAAGTTTAGTAATTCTTTTATCACTCTAGGGGGAAAAAATGTTAGAAAGGAGAAACAAATGATTAGTCCATACAACAATGAGTAGGTAGAACTACAGAACTACCAGTCATCACTCCATGCACATGATGAAGCTTTCATTAATGCAGACAGTTAATGACCACATGGGCAAAAACGTGCATAGCTAGTTGGAGTCAATCAATCTTTAAACTATACCGAGTTACTTGGAATATGCATCAACTCTCCAATTTCCTTCTGAAGTTTATTCCATTATGCTTTAAAATAGAAAACTGCAACATTTGAAATAGCTCTTGATAGATTAAATTTGTACATTTATTTTGTGCAGCAAACTTCTAGCATTGGCTAATTTTGTTAGCAACTTCATTGGAAATTCCCAAATAAGTAATTTGTACAGGGATAGCCTTCTGATCAAAAAGACTGCTGGCTTGATCATGTCTGAAGAGCGATATAATTCAT
This sequence comes from Mirza zaza, assembly GCA_008750895.1. Classification (NCBI taxonomy): domain Eukaryota; kingdom Metazoa; phylum Chordata; class Mammalia; order Primates; family Cheirogaleidae; genus Mirza; species Mirza zaza. The sequence continues at coordinate 40,387 of VSMD01051497.1, forward strand.
CATTCCCTCTTCCATGACCTGCTGCTCAATTTGAAAAATTATTGTTATTTGTGTCTTATTCACTGGTCTGCGAAGCACAGGCAGACTTGCTGATGCCACTGATAACAGCTATTTCCAGGCAAAGCAAGCCTCCCTGTGGCTTCATTTAATACGAAAAACATTTGGCAATAGTATAAACCTTTCATCCTTGAGTTGAAAATTAATTCACAAACATTCATTCTTACAGAAGTGCTGCCATGTATATATTATAGGATGACACAGATTTTTGGAAAAAGAGTTCAGAGATATTTAGTCTAACTTTAGAGATGAAGAAATGAGGGTCTAGAGAGACAAAGTGACTTGCCAAATTAATGCTTTTTTTTTATTTTTACAGCTTGAGAATGATCCCACACCGTAGAGTATATATAGCATTGAAGCTACAAAGTGTAAGTTCTTTGCCTTGTGAAGGAAGGCCGTTCAGTACTTTTAGAAGTAAGGTTTAGAGGGAGCGTGTTAGAGAAAAAGAGTAGGTTTGTATAATGGCTTGTGAAACGCAGATACTCTTGAGTATTTCAAAGTAGGTTGAGACAGCATCAAAACCTGGCTCACTTTCACTTGGTTTGTTTTGAATTTCCGATGTTGAGAAAAGCATTGAAATGGCTGAAAAATTTAATCTGGAAAACTTTCCACCAATTTTACCCAGAATGTGAACACCACTGCCATACTCCTATGCACCATACTCAGTCTCTGAATATGTGCCTGTTTCCTGTCACTTTGAAGAAAGAGTAGGAAGAAAAGAAATTTAAGGGCTAGCAGGGGCAAAGGAAAAGAGATCTTGAGAAAGAAAGACACATGGTGTTTTCTACCTGCAATCACAGACACATCAAACTGGAATTGATTTTAAAGATGTATTAGTTTGGGTCACTTGAGAAGCAGGCACCAAGATGAGTTTATTTATTTATTTATTTATTTTGAGACAGAGTCTTGCTTTGTTGCCCAGGCTAGAGTGAGTGTCATGGCATCAGCCTAGCTCACAGCAACCTCAAACTCCTGGGCTCAATCAATCCTGCTGCCTCAGCCTCCCGAGTAACTGGGACTACAGGCATGTGCCACCATGCCCGGCTGTTTTTTTCTATATATATTAGTTGGCCAATTAATTTCTTTCTATTTATAGTAGAGACGGGGTCTCGCTCTTGCTCAGGGTGGTTTCGAACTCCTGACCTCCAGCAATCCACCTGCCTCGGCCTCCCAGAGTGCTCGGGTTACAGGCGTGAGCCACCATGCCCAGCCCAAGATGAGTTTAGATGTGCAAGAAATATGTCATTAAAGATAAAAGAGAGGACACAGAAGTAGGCAGAATGATCCTTTAGGACTGATGCAATCCGACACCAGTGAAAGGAGAGGGGAAGGAAGATAGAGTCTTAGACTGCAGAACAGATTTATGGAATTTTGGCAAGGCCAATGGGGAGTCCCTGAAGTGAAGGTGCCCATTAGAAGAGTCCTGTGTTGTGCAGAAATGGTCCTGCTTCAGCACCTCTGTTGTACTCAGTCATTGGCTGGAAGCATCATGAGGGAATTGTAACATGGTTGAACATATTGGAAGATCCAGAGAGATGGGGCTGTTCAGTTTACCATACTCTGTCCATCAGGAGATCTGAGCAGCAATTTTCATGGCCACAGCAGACCACCTCTTACACCACACAGATCTCCATGCATGTTCATGTAGAAACTCCTCCGTGGTCTTCATGGGTCTCACTTCCTGGGAGGGGAAATTTAGAAGTGGGAGGTTAATTCAAGGAACTGCAATCTTTGTTGCTACAGTTGGTCTTATGGTCACAATTGGTATTCATCATCTGCCTCAGCTCTCCAGTCCAAACTTCTCTTACCCACTGCTAGCACTTCAGCCACTGCTAGTGGCTGACAGGTAACCTAAAGATGTTGATGAAGTGTCTGAGCCATAATTCTAGCTTCCTTAGGATGGAGTTGCTGCATAAATCTATTTCCAGTTATGATGGGGCAAGGAAGGACAAATATGCACTCAAGTGGATTACCTGGGGCCAGTCATTCCTTGTTTCCCCTCTTTGCTTCCAAGATACAATTATTTTGTTCTGTTGGGAAAACAGGACCAAACAGAGTTCTCCAATATAATGTATATGCTAGATCCTAAAAGATGGCATCCCATTCTTTCTGAGTGTTGTCTCTGAGCTAGAGCTTTAGTTGTGCCTTTAGAAACTGGATGAATCCATATAGTGTCAGTACTATATGAGGCCAATAACTTCTGAGAAGTGCAGTATGTGGGAATACCAGTGGGTCCCACCATCATGGCTTCACTCCCACACCCCCTTTCCTGTGCAGGGAGTCTCCTATTTCAATGTTTGGGATTTTGTGTTTATGGATTAGGCATTTTGTAAGCTCTCCGTTAGTGGTGCTACTTATTTCTATGCAAAGAAAAGACAAACATATGGCCAGGATAGATATTTATTCCTGTGAAGATAACCCACTGGCCCTTTGGAAAAAGAGAAAGGCCGATGTAGTTGATTTGCCTTCCAAGTGGCCACATGAGGAAAGGTGCCTTGTCAGGGACTCAGAGTTGATATCTGTTGCTGGCAATTTTGACAGGCAGAGGGAGCAGTAGCTATGTCAGTCTTGGCTAGGGAGAGTCTATGCTTGGTTAATAAAGGCCTATACATACCTCTCATCTCTTCCACCAGGGCCGCCCTGTTCATGTACGTGCACATTGTGGCAATTCCAAGATGGTCTATGATAAAGACTGGCTAATGTCAACTGGTCAAGTCATTTTACCTGTTTGATGACCAAGTCCCCCTTGGACATGCATAAGTTATGGTAGGTGTTAAAGTGTGATACAAAAATTTTCACACTTTGTGTCTATGCCCACGTGCACATTCACAGGCACTGCACCAGACTTTCTAATATATCACCTCTTAGTCCTTTGCCTTATAGGCACCTAGCCAGATGTCCAGGTCATAGGTCACTTCACTTTGTCTAGGGACAGAAGGGAGTAGTTTAAAATGTTTCCCCTTGGCTTCTTATACAATTATAACTCTTACTTCATAAACTAGCAACACAATGGAGGGATTAGCCTAACTTCCGAGTACATAAATTTCAACTATAAAGTTCCAGGCTAGTGAAATGGCCACTGAATGTGTCTGTGGACTTTAGCTAGGACTCTCTTTATTATCTTGCCCCTGTAAACTCCCTCCCAATAAGAGAGTCATGAAAATGCTTTTAGTGTCTGTATGTCAATGGGATTTTAGATCTCGTGTGTCTCATTGTCCTTAATATGATTAGATAGTCTTTGTCTCCCACTATACTGTCCCCTGTGTAAATAGTGGTAGGTTCTTTAATGGAAGGCCTGGGGAAATCATACTTTCCATAGTGTTATAGGGTCATCCTCTCAGCGATCCACCCATTTCATTAGTTGACAAGTTCTGAATCTGAAAATTGGCTCAGGTCTGGGAACTGAGCAAGGGATCATGACATTTTATTGGGGTGGCTGGCATTAGTCTGCTGCTCCTCCATTCTTGTCTTTTATTGGTTATAGATATTAAGTTCAGCATTATTGGCTATGTGTCTTCCCCCTAGGGGATGCCATGCACTATTAACCAGCTCCATTACTCCCTGTGGGCCAAGACTTCTTGGCTGCTCCTTTGACCTTGATGGTCATTATGATAATTGTGTCCTGGTTTCTGGCAGTTAAATGCCACCACCTGGCCTCTATTACTTCAGAGCTGAATTATCTCCATGAATATTAATGAGCCTTGGCCTGGGACGATCTCTCTTACCATAAGTTCTGGCCTGCAGAGATGAGCCACCATGAACTCCTCTCACTGGTGCATGCCTGATGACCTTGATAGATGGTGTTTCCTTTATATGGCCTGTCCAGAGACTAAATTCTTATGGCATCTTTCAGGGTCATATATCTATTCCAGCATCACTTCCTTAATATTTCTAATTCTTGATCTACTATATTCCTGGAAATCCCAGGAATTTACCCTTACTTGATGATAGTCCATTTATTTCTCCTTGCTTCTCTCATCACTATTTTCCTCTTCCTCTGGGGCCCTTGTTATGTTGTTAAATCCTGTACTTCAATAAAGTGCCTCCTCCAAGTCAATAAATTATTGTTTATTCTGCATTATCTTCCAGCTTTCTTGATTAAGCACCCCTAAAATCAAAATATAGAGATACTTCTCTGGCCCCTACTGGTACATGTTACCTAATTCTTACATTCCTTTTATGATATAATCTTTTTGTCTCCTTTCTCAGACTCAGCACATCCTCAGCCGTCTTTCTAAGATTTAACTTAGATATCTTCTGGATAGACAGAGAGGTGGGGTAATCTCTGAAGGTGATCTCTATTTCCTTGTGGGGAAGTGTCATCTTCAGCACCGTCTAGAGGCAGTGGCAGTAGAGGATGTGCCAATTCTAACTAGGGAGGGACAAGCTATCTCTGCAAATTCTGGATATTCAGGGGCTCTGCAGAGCCAACATCCTCAGGGCATCTATTCAGATGTCCTCATTCCTTGTTTAAGAATCCTAAGGCTCTGGATGGACTCTGGTTTTAGTATAAGAGACTTTTACGATCATTCAAACATCTCTGTAGCTATGCAACTCCAAATATTAAGTCCTCACTCAGATTCTTACTTATATCTGTTCTTCTCCTGCAGGAAATAATGGCCTCTTTTAAGTGGCTCAAGAGGCCCACTTTCTCTCATTTTGAGCTTTTAATTGATTGTTAACATCCCCCAGTTTCTCATTATTCCTCTGCAGGTTGTCAATACAATTTTGCAGTAACTAGTGAACTCTACTGACCTTGTGTTTTTGTCCCCACCTATAACTTTCAAGTGTTTAAATAATCAGAACGAACCCAGTAAATCCTTAGATTTTAATGATCAGGCCATCAGAACGGGCACTAGTACCCCCATCATGCTGAGACATTGGCTCAGAGCAGCCCAGAAAAACTGTGGCCTCTGAACATAGAAGTAAATTCCAGCAGGTGGCACCTCATCAAGTATGCTCTACACAGCAGGAGATCTGAGCATGGAAGCCACAAAGAGTTGCCAGTACAACTTCCCCATATTATAGATGAAAACACTCAGACCACAGGTTGAAAGACTTGCCTGAAGTCAGAAATTTAAATAGTCCTAGGCTGATATTTCTTGCTGTGAACATTCTGCTTATATGTAGAACCACATATCAAATTTTTATGTAGAAATTAAAGAGACAAGTGATCAAATCCTAAGTCAGCACTGTTGCATCCTAAACTACTACTCTGCCTGAAATCCTTGTCTAGGATTTCATCTCTAGCAAGTCACTCAACTGTTTCTGGTTCATAAAAGTGAAATAGGAGTCCACTGGGCAGAGAAAGTGGAAAATTTTTTCAGAAAGAAGAAATCTGAGCAAAACCATAGCAACATAAATGTAAATGAAAAATTTGAGGAATGTCCCAGAAGTTCCTTTTGTTTAAAGAACAGAGAAAAGATGGGAAAATGATGGTAGTTGATTCTGAATATGAAGATTATGGCCACTTTGATATTTAAAATTTAGACAACAAATAGTCAATAGGGGATTTTTAAGCTGACAGCCAATGTAATTACTAGAAAATTGTCTTACATATTTTGAGTAAAAATTCATAAAGAAATGTATATGTTAAAACTATAACAAAATACCCAGTTGATTAAATATTTATGCTTACATTCTTTAGTGTTATATAAATAAAATTAAGGCACATTTATAACAAACTATGTACATAGGTTTAATCTCTGATAAAATAATTTGCTTCCTGCAGTAAAAATTCACTCACTTTTGACATAGAAAACATTTAGAAAATTTTCAATTCGAAGCTTAAATAGTAGCACAAATCCTACTATATATCAAAGTCTTCCCACCCCACCCCTTGCTCCAGGAAAATAATGACAATTTAACTCTTTATAATTAATTAAATAAATTTTTATTTAATAAAAATAATATTTATTTATTCAAATAAATAAATTTTGTATTTTGATAAATAATTTTGCCTGAGAATTAAAACATGTTTGTGAAATACAAATCCAGGTTCAAAGGTAATGCTTACAAAATATATTTCTTTAAGACTCAGCTTATTATATAAATAAATATAAATATTTGCCTACCTGTTTGAAATATAAGGAATAGTTAACTCATATCTGGCAATGGTTAGCACCAATTCTTAGCCTTGAATTATGTGCACAAGTTATATTTGTATCTAATAAGTTTATGTATCCCATTAGTGTTTCAAATTAGTTATTTTGATTATAATTATAGACTTTAATGTTCAATTTTAGTGCTAAACATATTTTGGATCTGTTCAACTTACTGGCAGTATGACTTGGAGTAAATTTTGTTTCTTCCTGTGCTTAATTTCAATAAAATACCTATCTTAGAGTAGTTGTGAAGATAAAAGACAAATAATACATGTAGTCAGGTATCTGTTAGGCATTGAAAAGTAATACCATCTGGGTATGTTGGTGTCTGAAGAGACCAACAAAAATTTTATACTGAATCCATGTGAGATCTTGTAAAGTGGAAATGGAAATAAGGAAATCTGGCTCATTGCCCAGATGAATTAAATATATTAGATTGGCAAAACGAGCTATATGTGTTTGGAGAAGTCATTGGCCTATTGTGGATCTTAGTTTGTTCATCTGCAAAATGAGGTGTTAATACTAACCAGCCAATTTCAAAACTGCTCTGAGCAGTCTTGAAAAGGTCAGGAACTGCTTGCCTTGTACCACCAAGTTCTACTGAGTGGAAGGAGACAGCAAATAGAGGAGGCTCAACTCTCTGCACCTGTCTTCAACCAGAGAAGCTCAACTTTGTGTTTTACATCTTGATTTGGTTTAAACAGAGATTACCAGTGTTAAAACAAAATTTATAATTCAAAAATTATAAAACCACCAAAGCAATTGATCTCTGTTTCCTTTCACCCATACCCTTACTGTATCTGTTTTTGACTTCCAGAAAGATGTGCAGTCAAGTTAAAAATCTCAAAACATTTATTAAACACAAATATACAACCAATTTAGATAACTCTTCAAATGGTGTGATAAGGAAAATCAGTTGCTGAATACGTAGTATGTATTAATCATGATGCCAGGAATTTTCGTAAATGTTACTATATTTAATTCTTTTTTAACATATTTTAATTGACAAATAGAAATTTTATAATATATATAATTCTTAAATAATCTTATTAGGTATATGCTATTATGTCCATATTAGGAGTTTCTTTAAATCATAAGGTTAGTTGATGAAGGCTGGAATACAAAACTCAAATCTATTGGTCTGCAGAAATTATTAATAAAGAAATTATATTTGGTGGCTATTCAGAGCTCCATGTAGTAAATGAAGATCCTTGAATTACTGAGCTCAGAGAGCACTGATTGAAGACCTAATACACAGCAGGCATGACAAAGGAGATAAAGATGAGAAAACCACAACCCTTCCCTTTAAAACTCTTCGTCTAGCAGAAGAAATGGAAACTTAACAGAAAAATGAAATTAATTAGCAGGTCACTGCTGATCTGGCAAGATGGCACAGACCTGTTTCTCCCAGCTCCTCCTTGCTAAATACAACGGTAAACACTGGAAATAGCAAATAACAACCACAGGAAAACACTGGAAGGTGGAAAGGGGAAGGCAAACTGGTTTGAGATCCCAGGATATGTGTGAACAACATATAGGTAGTTTTATGTCCCCCTAACCAGCACAAGAAGGCGACCTAGATTGAGCATTTCCTAAATTCCAGCCTAGCCAAAGATCAGAAAACACCACCAAGTGAACTGGCACCACAACTGAGTAGGATCAACTGGAGCCCCACTAACAATAACCTGAAAGGATAAGTGTTCTCTTTTCCTGTAGGCGAGACTTCAACTCCCCTTCCCCACCATAAGCCACCAAATGGCTTCAGGGTACAGAAAAGTGGATTTTTTTTTTTTTTTTTTTTTTATAAAAGCTCAGCAAAGTAAACCTCTACATTCCCAAGAGCCAGAGACTCTCTTCCTCTATTTTTCCTCCTAAGAGGAAGAGGAACTGTCCTAGAGAACTTCCACTCCTAAGGGCTTTATGGGCAAGGAAAAATGAAAAATGAGATCCCCAATGACACCAGAAAATACAAGCCAAAAAAAAAAAAAAAAGCAGCAGCACAACAATAACTCCAAACATTTTCACCGAAACCATAGCCCACAATCCAATTTAAAAATGGACCAAAAACATAAAGAGACCTTTCTTGAAGAGGAAATACGGATGGCACACAAGCACATTGACAGATGTTCAACATCATTTAATCATCAGGGAAACAGAAATTAGCCTCAAAATGAGATATCACTGCATACCTATCAGACTGGATAAAATAAACCATAACACCATATACTCATGGGGATAAAGAGAAACTCCATAACTTCTACATTGCTAGTAGGAATGTAAAATTCTCACTGGAAAATAATGTGGCAGTTTCTTATAAAATTAAAACTGCAATTGTCATATGACCCAGCAATTGCACTTTGTGACATTTATCTCAAAGAAATGAAAATTTATGTTCACACAACCTATACTCAAATGTTCATAGCAGCTTTATTCATAATGTACAAAAGTTTTAAGAAGCCTAGATGTCCTTTAGTGAGTGAATGATTAAACAAACTGTGATACATACACACACACACACATATACTGTATAGAATATTAACGATAAAAGGGAACAAATGAATAAACTTGTTGCTTGCAACAACCTGAATGAATATGCTGAATGAATTAAGCAAATCCCAAATGTTACATACCATAAGATTCCATTTATATAACATTTGTGAAAATGACACCACTTTAGACATGGGAAACAACAGAGCAAATCTTGGTATTAGAAAATGCAACAGTTCATGTTTCTGGAAGTCTTTCATACAGAACTAGTCAAGTCCTAAGGCAAGAAATAGAAAGTAAAAGTATCCTTTAAAGTCTGTTCCTAAAAAATAAAAAAAATGTTCCAGGGAAGAAAACAGATTGCATGAAGTCGGGTTGAGAGCTGATGTCCTAAACATCATCCATTCCATCAGAGCAGATGGGTACAAAGTCAGGTAGGGTTTTCAACCACTTGGTAACTTTGCCAGTCCAATTGTACAAGATACTTTGGAAACCTAAATCTATTTCTCTGACCAGCATTTCCAGACAACAGAAAAATCTCAGGATTTAACAAATACTCAGGAAATATTCAGACATTATCAACGATCCACACATAAAACAGAGAACAGTTGCCAAAAGAAGTGAAAAATACTGCAGTGAGTTACAAAAAGCAAACACAGAAGATGTTTGGTTAGACTGAAACAAGTGAAATAGGTCTTGGCTAAAAAGCTAGGGAGAGGTAAATAGGAATCTCTCAACTGTGAAATTAAGATCTCCTTATCCTAAATGTACTAGTGTGTATATCATCTGACTTTCGCTAGCTCCTTGCTAAAAGTGAATGATTTTAACAAAAGCCAGTCCCTATCTATGCTTTTTGAATTCTGATCATCTTCTCTTCTTGTTTGAATGGCTGAAGAATTTGAAAATAAGAAATGCTATCAACTAAAATTTTTCTAAAGTATGGGAGTTAATCCAAGTATTGAAGCGTAAACGTGAAGGCACTGGAGTTGCTTAACAGACTCTGTAATGGGTCTCATGCTCTTAGAAATCTAAGGTATTGAGTCCAAGTTTCTTTTAAACAGAAAATACCTTGTGCATTCTTTTAGTCATTTGCCTCACATCAAATAGTGTTTTCAGTTATTTATCGTTAACTGCTGTGACAAAAGGCTTATTTATCTTCCATTTATTTGAGAGGCAGCTTTCTTCCTGGCGAAAATTAGGTAAGCATTGCTGACTCAGACTCAATCCAGCCTGCAAATGTTCACCTGAGAGCATTTTTTTTAAAACTGCCAGACTGCAGAATAATGAGTGCCAAACTTTATCATTTGAATACTTGAAGGATCATCTGCTACCAAGTAAGGAGTTGCAGTATGTTTGAAACCAGAGAAGGCTTCATGGATGTGTGACCTGTATAGTAAGTAACCCAGGGCCCCACACTCAGATGGTCCCAGCTTGGTTTAATGCTCTGTTGTTCTCATTGTCTTGAAAGTTTTAGCAATTTTTGAAAAAAGGAGCCCAGCATTTTGACTTTGTACCAGGTCCTGAAATTTTTTTTATCTGGTCCTGGTTGGACCCAAAGCCAGGGGATGAGAGTAGCTGTCTTTCTCCAGAATAGGAAAAGAACGTCTGTGACCTGACATGCCTGGCATCTCAGCTGCTAGCAGATTGGGCACGGAGGTGACTTGACTTAGCCTACTTCCCTTTCTCTCACCACTGGGGATGCAATGTACCAGTTTCTGGCAGGTACATTTCACACCATACCTGAAATCTTATGTTTATGCAAGAGACAGTTTACCCACATATGAAAAGCAAAACAAAAGAAACCAAAGCAAGAGAGGGAACATGGCAAACCAAACCTGAGTCCAGTTTTGTCCAGTACTATAGAAAGCTCGATGAAGACATTTTCTCTTTTCCATGTGTTCCTCATCATGATAAGGGAATTATGTTACTGGCTCATTTTATTTTATAACTTATAAAGTAATCATTAAGAATTTTGAAGGTACTAACCATTTTTAAAGTGTTCTGCCAGTAATCTGATACTAGCTAGTGTAGAAATATCTTCAGCAACAAAAAGAGTTAATGTATGTCATCCACTTCTAAATGTTGGGAAGAGGGATACAAAATGAAACGGATACACATCTGCAGAATATTTGTAAAAACTCTTTACAAATATTCATTAAATGAGTAATGTGGAACTATAAAATTGTTCACAGATTTTATATGTGATTGAATATATTTACTGTGATATATATGAATAAATGGTTTTTGAGTGCTGAAATATATAGATATCCTTCTCAGTTCTTGATGCAATAGTGAGCTTTTTAAAATTTTTATTTTCTTTAAGAGCTTTACTAATGCTTAATTTATATATAATAATATTCATTTTAATATACAATTCAATGACTTCAGTAAATTTTACAGTTAGACAAATACCACCAAAATTTAATTTTAAAACATTTCCATCTCTCTCAAAATATTTTCCATGTAATCAATCCCTGCTCTGACCCCAGACCCCAGGCAACCTTAAATCTACTTAATGTTCATATAGATTTACTTTTTCTGGATATTTCATATAAAAAATTAATGAGTGGTCTTTTGTGTCTGGTTTATTTCACTTAGAATATGTTTTTGAACTTCATCCATTGCAACAATTTTTGTTGTTGGTCTTTTAGACTATAGCCATGCTAATGGGTATGAAGTGGTATTTTAAGTGGTTTTAATTCACATTGCTCTAGCAATCAATATGTTGAGGCTTTTTTCATGTGTTTATTAGTCATTCACACACACATACACACACATCCCTTTGATGAGGATATTGATGAAAATATTTTGCATATTTTTAATTTAGTCGTTTGTCTCCTAATTTTTGAGTTTTAAGAACGCATTCAAGCTTTTGGTGTTAATATGAAGAAGTTTACTGAGGTTTTTCCTAAATATCCTTTTATCAGGTTAGATTCCTTTTCCATTCCTAGTTTGTTGACAGAATTTTGGTTTTGGTTTTTATTATGAATGGGTTTGGATTTGTTGAATTGTTTTCTTTATCTCTTGAGACGACCAGATGATTTCTGTTCTTTAAATTCTAATTGGTTGTGGTGCTATTTTATGTTGTTGGAATTGGTTTGCTAATATTTTGCTGGGGATTTTGTGTCTGTAATCATGAAGAATATTGGCCTGTAGTTGTATTTTCGTGTGATAACTTCATTTAATGTTTTGTTATTAGAGTAATGTTGGCCTCATAAAATGAGTTGGGAATTGTCTTCTCCTTTTATAAAATTTGGAGTACTGGTATTATTTCTTCTGTCAATAATTAATAGATTTCGAGAGTGAAACCATCTGGGCCTAAGCTTTTTATTTTGAGAAAATTTTATTACTAATTCGATTTCTTTATTTGTTAAGTTCTACTAAGATTTTCTATTTCTCCTTATGCCAATTCCAGTAATTATTGCCTTTCTAGGATTTTTTCCAATTAATCTGGATTATATGTATAAGGTATTCTTTTCTAATCTTGTATACTTTTGAAACGTTAATAGTAATATTCCCTATTTTATTCTTGACTTTAGCCATTGGAGTCTTCTTTCTTTTGTTCTTGGCAGTTTAGCAAAAGGCATGTCAATATTGTTGATTTTTTAAAGAACGATCTTTTGGTGTCATTGATTTTTTAAATTGTTTCTTTGTTTCTAGTTCACTGATTTCCACTAATCTTTATTATATTCTTTCTCTGCTTGCTTTGGATTTAGTTTGTTCTTTTTCTAGTTTCTTAATGTGGAAGATAGTTATTGATTTTATATCTTTCTTCCTCTGAAATATAGGCATTTACAACTCTAAATTTCCCTATAATACGTTTTAAAATACTATAATTTTGATATGATGTATTTTCTTTTTTATTTAAATATGCATTGTGATTTACTCTTTGACCAATGACTTGTTTAGAAATGCATTATTATAAGTATTTAGTTACCAAATACTTGTGTATTTTTCAAATTTTATTCTGATTTTGATTTCTAAATAAATTCCATTTTGACCAAGGAATACATTTTGTATGATTCCAATTCTTATAAATTTTCTAAGACTTTTCTTTGGATTAGCCTATCTCAGAGATGGAGAACCTGTTCGTGTTGGAAGGCTGCATTAATTTAGCTATAATCAAATAAGGCAGCATTCAAGAAACTTCAATTAGATATACTTAAAAACATACATTATTTTGTAAAAATCTAACTACTGTGTACTTAATAATTTCAAAAAATGAAAAATATTTGTTAATTTTAAAGTTGCCCAACCTTTTAATGACTTTTTTATGTCTGCTTTTTGTTGGAAAGCATTTGAGTATTTGGTTGCAACATGAAGGTCTGCAGTTTCAGTGGATCCTCTAGAAGGGTGTCAGTCATTAGGAAATCTTGATTTGGGTTAAGCAGGGGTATGTAGATTCTCAGCAATCAGTGGTTGAAAAGCAAGAAAGCATTTTTTTGAGCATGTTGCCAAAGGCGTGGGTGTTCCACCTCATTTTTCCATATTTCAATTTGATCTTTCTTAGCATCAAACAATGACTTTAAAATGTCACCTACTGAAAGTTCAATCAATTCTATCTGAAGTTTTTTAGGTGCGTTGGGATATCAACTAGATGAGCCTGAAATGCTAATTTGAGTGTGATGTCATGATTCTCAAAGTCAGAGAAACTTTCATTGTAGTCTACAATTGATAGATCTATATCTATCAATTTGCGTATTCTTCAAATGATTTGCATATATCATCCAGCTCATCAATGACTTATGCTAACTGGGGAAAATGCTCATCTGAAATTTCCTTTTGAAGAAAAAGTGTTTTGAAAAAAGATAGCTGTTTTTGAAATGCTTGGATTTTTTTGCCATATATCATATACAGACTTAGTTTTACCTTTCAAAGAAATATTCAAGACATTTTGATTTGACATGGTATCACACATAAATTCAACATTCCTACAGAAATCATCTTTCAATAATTCACATTGCTGATTCTGTTCTTCATAAAATTTAACTAGCTGTTCTTGCAGAGAAAAAATCTTGGCTGACTCCTGTTCCTGAGATAGCCAAGGCAATTCAGAATGATATGGCAAATCCACACTGAATACCTCATCATTCAACTTTAGCACGTTATGTAACAGGATGCTGTGTTGCATTTGCATGAATATAGTTAACAATACTTATAACTTGTTGCAAAGTGTCACTTAAAATAGTACTTATAGCACAGAGATGTTGCTGATGCAAGATACAACGAAAAGAAATGACAACATCTAGATCAGTTAATACTTTTTAAAATAAACCCTTCACATTTTCCTGTCATGGAAGGTGCACCATCTGCACACACACTCAGTAAATTTACCAAATTTGGTCAAACTTCATGACATTTATCTTGAAAGTTGTTGAAGATATCTATTCCCCGTGTCCTACTCATAAGAGTGCCCCAAATGAGTAACTCTTTATAGCAAAGAAAATGTTCTGTTATGACCCAAATGAAGTATTAAACCTGTGCCAAGTCAGAGGTATCAGCTGATTTATCCAAAGCGATTGAATAATATATATTTCCCTTTTGAAGTATTGCATGAAGTTGTTTTGGAAAGTTGAAGGTTAATTCATGCTGCTGATCAGTTATGGTTCTCCTTGAAAGAGGCTATTTCTAGTACTTTGATTATTGGGGTCTAAGCATCGTACAACTTCCACAATTAATTCTTTCACAATTTCTATGATATATCACTGAATGGCTTCACCTTTTTCCTGAGTATAAAAGCTATTTTATAAGTTGCCTCAGTGACATTATTTCCAGGTCTTATTGCTGCTTGAAAGAAATTGTCTTTGCTTTTGTTTGTTTTTCACCTTTATTTTGTGCAATATAACCTTTTATGCCTCTCCCTCTAATTTCAAATATTTGTGATCCTTATGAGTGTCATAATGCTGATGAACATTGAATTTCTTTAATGTTGATTTTGCCGTATCACAAAGCAAGCAAATCATCTTATCTTTAGCAAAAATAAGATAATATTGCAATTCCCAATCCTCATTAAAAAGTCTGTTTTCTTCCTTTAGCATTCTCTTGGTCTTCTTTAACATGAGGGGCTCTTAAGCAGACAGTGTTAAAAAATACTGTCAATCTATGCAACTATTCACAGAAACATAGTGCACCATCGTCAAAAGCTGATAACAGACAGGTGTACTTGATCCCCAAGAACTTTCCCCAACCAGCATTGTACGATAGTGGCGCTAGTCAGATGGGGGAAGTTAGAACTAAATCATGAGCATAGCAGCCGACAATTCACCCCTTATGAGTTAGTAATGTTCTAATTATGCTGGTCAATCTGGGAGGATTATTTCATTGAAACTTATTTTATTCTTTGGTATTTAAAATGCATTCATTTTAAAAATAAAATAAAATATAAACGACAAACAAAATGTATTAATAAAAATAAAAGGATTTGTTCTGTAAAATTTGGATTCAGCCAAAAGGATGCACGTAAGGATCTAGAAGTCCACATGTGCCCTTAAGGCCAGAGGTTCCTCACCCCTGGCCTATTTTTTATCCTAGATATGTCCTGTGTGTGTGTGTGTAATTAAAAAGAATTTGTTTTCTGATATTGGGATGAATTGTTCTGCAGATGTAAATTGTTTCTTAGTCTTACTCAAGTCACTTTTATCCTTACTGATTTTCTGTCTAGCTGTTCCATCAGAAATTGAGAGTTCAATATGCTGAAGTCTCCAGTTAGCTTCCTTATATTGCCTCTTGCCTTTACTTCTGTCAATTTTTGCTTGATCTATTTTTGTGCTCTATCCGTAGGTATGTATATGCTTTCAGTTGCTTTATATTCCTAATGAATCGACTATTGTTTCATCACTCTTTTTTCTGTGAACTTTTTTTATTCAGTTACATTATGACCCATATTAGTGAAATCACTACAGATCTAATATGATTAATATTTGTATGGTAGATCTTTTTACATTCTTTTACATTCAACTACTTAACTTGAATATAAAGTTTGACTAGTCCTACAACCATGAATGCTCGCTATATTAGTTAAAGTTATCCAGACAAACAGAACCAATATTATATGACATATACATACATACATACATGAAAAGAGGGAGAGAACAGAAAGAGAGAGGGATTTCTTATAAGAACTTAGCTCACACAATTATGAAAGATGCCAAGTCCAAAATCTACAGTGTAGGCTGGCAGGCTAAAGACCCAGGTGAGCCAATGGTGTGATGCTGTGGATAAAGGTCAAAGGCAGTCTATTGGAAAATTTTTTCTTGTTGGGGATACTAGTCTTTTTGTTCTATTCAGAACTTCAGCTGATTGAATGAGGTCACTTCACTCACATTATGAAGGGCAATCTACTTACTCAATGTTTATTAATTTAAATGTTAATCTCATTTAAAAATGCTCTCCAAGTTGACACATAAAATTAGCCATCACACTAACGTTCACATTTTCAGACTTGAAACTCTATCATCATCCCTTTGTACTGGCTTTGACATTAATCTCTATACCTTCCAGTGGATCTTTAGGTGAAAAGCTACGTAGCAGTAGCTTCAGATAAACCATTATCAAGTTCTTTAAGAAGTATCTCAGGAAGATAGTTTAAAATAACGTAACTGAATCTTAGAAAAATTTGGACAAAAGTTCATCTGAATTCATTGCATCCACCTTTTTTATATTTAAGTTATGTATTTTATAAATACTTCAAAATATTCTTTTAATTTACTAGCAAAGAGTGTAAAAATTTGATTCTAAAAAATATAGAAAACATCAAAAACTGGTTCAAGTTGTACATTGGCATGTATTTTAGCCTGAATTAATTGCAATTTCACACATGTGCATTTACATTTTTAATGGAGAATATAGAATATATGTGTTTGAATTTTGAAAAATAGAATGAAGAGAAATGGTGTATAAAAACAAAGAATGAAGGAACATGCACAAAGGCTTTGAATAAATAACTTTTGAAGAAAAATAATTTTTAAAAATTCCCTTTAGACTCAAGCATATTTAGCCAATCCATAGCACAAAGTGGATCTAGCAATCATTTGAACTGGTGAGAAATTTAAGGAAGTCATAAAGATGTTTAAAGAAATATCTTGCTTAATGCCCACATGCAGTCACATCATTGATTTCATAGTAAATTCTCCCAAATAAACTTTCAAAAATAATATTCTCCTCCATACAATCTGATGATGACAAGTAATACCAATAACACAAATAAAGCAAAATGTGTTTTTAACACTCCAGAAGTTCCTTTTGTAGTTTTAAAAATTTTAAATATTTTATTCATGCATTCTTTCTTTTATTCACTCAATCATCACATATTTTAACTTATAAACATGTGGCATGCAGTGAATGATGAAAACACAAGATTCCTGCACTTCCGGAACCTATAGTGTGAAGCATACATCCAGTGATCAAACAAATAAGATTACAAAGTCTTAAATATATTATACTGGAAAAGTATAAGATGTTATGAAATTTTGTGAAGAGACTTAATTCAATATGAGACATCAAGGAAGTCTATTTTAAGAAAAACCCATGTGAGTTGAAAGCTGACAGGTGAATAGTAGTTTAATAGGAAAAGGAAGTTTGAACAGAAAACTTCAAGCAAATGGAAGAAAGTATAAGTGCAAAGACCTTGACTTGTGAGGGAGTATAGTATTCTGAAAGCTGAAAGAAGCTTAAGGTCTAAGCCGAAAGTGAGTTGGGAGAGGGAATTACAGGAGATGAGGGCAGGATGAGAATGAGCAGGGACTTTTAAGGCATGCTAAAGACTTTGGCCTTTTGATTAGATTTTCATTCTTAAAAGATCACTCTGTTATATGTAGAATGGATTAAAGGGAGGCAGGGACCAAAGAGAGGAAAGCCATTAGCTGACTATTAGAGTGGTCCACGTAAGGGATACAGCTAGGTAAAACTATGGGGATAGAATTATGAACATGAATTAAAGAAACCAGTTTTGAGAAACATTTATTTATTTGTTTGTTCTTAATTTACTTTTAAAAATTTTATTTTTAATTATTATGGGTACATAATAGTTGTATATATTGATAGGGTACATGTGCTGTTTAGACTCAGGTATACAATGTGAATTAATCAAATCAGGGTAACTGAGGTATCCATCATCTCAGGCATTTATCATTTCTTTGTTTTGGGAACATTATAATTCCACTCTTTCAGGTATTTTAAAGTATACTCTAACTTATTGTTGATTATAGTCACTTTGTTATGCTATCAAATATTGTTCATTCTATGTAACAATCTACCTGTATTTCTGCACTCATTAACAATCTACACTTTATCCCTTCTCCCTGGTAATCTTCCCAGCCTCTGGTGACCATCATTCTATTGTCTATATTCATGAGATCAATTGCTTTAATATTTAGCCTCCGCATATGAGTGAGAACATGCAAGATTTGTCTTTTTGTGCTTGGCTTATTTCACTTAACATAACATTCTCCAGTTCCATCCATGTTGTTGTAAATGACAGGATTTTATTCTTTTTATGGCTATATAATATTCCATTGTGTGTATGTATCACAATTTTTTAATTCATTTATCTGTTGATAGTCACTTAGGCTGATTACAAATCTTGGCTATTGTGAATAGAGCTTTAATAAACATGGGAGTGCAGATATATTTTCAATATACTGAATTCCCTTCTTTTGGATATATACTTAGCAGTAGGATTTCTGGGTCATGTGTTAGTTCTATTTTTAATTTTTTAAGGAAACTCCATACCATTTTCCATAGTTGTTATACTAATTTACATTCCCATCAACAGTGAAGGAGGATTCCCCTTTCTCTACATCATCGTATTTGTTATTGCCTGTCTTTTGGGTAAAAGCTATTTTAACTGGGGTGAGATAGTATCTCATTGTAGTTTTGATTTGTATTTCTCTGATAACTAATGATGTTGAGCATTTTTAATATATCTTGTGGCCATTTGTATTTGTTCTTTTGAGAAATGTCTGTTCAGACCCTTTGCCCATTTTTTAAACTGGATTATTTGATTTTTCCTATTGAGTTTTTGGAGCTCCTTCTATATTCTATTACTCTCCTCTCAGATGGGTAGTTTGCAAACATTTCTCACATTCTGTGGATTGTCTCTAATATTACTCCCATTTACAATATCTATAAATAAAATAAAATACCTAGGAGTAAAATTAACCAAAGAAGTGAAAGATCTCTATAATGAAAACTCTAAAACAGTGATGAAATAAATTGAAGCAGACATAAAAAGTGAAAAATATTCTATGCTCATGGATTGGAAGAATCAGTATTGTTATAATGCCCATACTACCTGAAGCTATCTACAGATTTAATGTAATCCCCATCAAAATACCAAGGACATTCTTCACAGAACTAGGAAAAATATTCGTAAAATTTATATGGAAGCACAAAAGATCCAGGATTTTGTATATGTACCACAATTTCTTTATCCATTTAATCCAAAGTCATCCTGAGCAAAAAGAACAAAACTGGAGGAATCACATTATCTGACTTCAAATTATACTATAGAACTGTGGTAACCAAAACAGCGTGGTACTGGCATAAAAACAGACACATAGACCAGTTGAACAGAAGAGAGAACCTAGAAAAAAGGCCACACTTCTGTAGTGAACTTATCTTTGACAAAGGTGCCCAATACCTACAGGTAGATAAGGACAGTATCTTCAATAAATGGTGCTGGGAAAACTGAATATCATTATGCAGAAGAATGAAACTAGACCCTTATCTCTCACCATATATAAAAATCAAATCAAAATGGATTAAAAACTTAAATCTAAGACCTGAAACTATGAAACTACTAAAAGAAAACATTGGGGAAATGCTGCAGGACACTTTTTTGGGGCAAGGACTTCTTGAGTCTCACACTAAAAGCACAGGCAACCAAAGTGAATTTGGACAAATAGGATCACATCAAGCTAAAAAGCTTCTACACAGCAACTGAGAAATATTTAAAAGGTAATATTAATAACACATGAAAAATTTTGACTCTGAGGTTGAAGAACTAGAAGGGATCAGAGATAAATGCTAGATTTCTGGCTTGCACAATTATACAAATTATTGCTTCATTCATTCAGATATGTAACCCTGACAAAGAAGCATGTTTGAGAAAAAAATAATAAATTTAATGTCAGACTTGCTTTGTTGATGAATCTTTAAGATACTTTAGCTAGACCTATTAGGAAAGTAGTTAGAGATAAGAGTGTAGGTACAAAGAAAAGAGATACAAATTTGAAGAAAATATATTTGCATACATACTGTATTTGAAGAGAATGTCGATTCAAGCACAGTAAAAGATTATATAAAGGATTCTGAGTCAGACGGAAAAGAGATTTAGAGAGATGTTTGAGGAACTTAAAATTTAATGTCAGGTATAGGATAATTAACTGGTAAAGATGACTCAGAAAAGATCACAAGAGTTCTAAACTGTTTTATTACTTTTAAATTAGAAGTACTTAACATTGTTGAATGAATGGTGAGTTCTTGAATACCCTTGTTTTGAACAATCTGAATATGGTCCATTAGCCCTGACTAGAAACCTAGTAACTTTATGTTTTCTCCATTGGGATTATCCAGCCTCTTGTGTGGTATTAGTGGGCCTTTGAGAAGGTTGCTCTCCACATGCAAAAATAAAGATTGCTTTTGATCTAAATTTCAAGTTATAGCTTTAATTCCATAGTTAAGAATTGAGTCACAATCTGTAAACATGCAAAACTCATAGGAGCTATCTCTGTTTTAGCCAACAACTATTTATTTACAACTTAGGTTTAATGTGTCTAGGAGGCACTTTTATGAGATTAGGTAATGGAATCAATGAGAGAAGGTAATGAAAATGATGGCTTATGGAAGAAAATAAGGAAGGCATGTAAACCAAACACTTTCTTTGCTTAATGATATTTTTCATATCATATCTTATTTTTATGAATGGAACTGATAAACTTTTAGGAAGAGATATCAATAATATATCATTAATGACTCATGGGTAGATAAATCTCAAAAATTATTTGTTTAAGCACCATCTAGTACAAAAAATCTTTCTACAGCCCACCCACAATAAGCCTACACTTACATATTTGTTGCGGCAGAGTTAATTACATAACAAGATGCTCTCTATCATGGTGGAGTTATTTTAAGTTCTAGAATGTTCTTTGTTATAGAATGCCCAAATTAGATCTCTTCTCATTTACACATTGGCCCTGATGGATGCTGCTGGATTTGTCCTGAATGGAGGAAACCCCTTACTTATGTCAGAGTACATTATCATAGTACATTGAATAGAGAAAGATATTGATTTTTTTCCTGTGATTTTCTTTTTTTCAAGATGAACTACATCTTTGGTTCTTCTTTATATGATGTAGATTCCATACATATAACCATTCTATTTGATGACTTTTCTAGAATGTTGAATTGTCTCTTAAAATGAAATGCTCAGAGTCTAACTATATGCCATGTGGCTGGGGCAAAATGGTATATAATAGTCCTTATATTAATAGTAACACCTTCCTGAAAACAAACAAGGAGTTAACTATACATTGTGAGAATCTTTTTCTCACACAAAATTCCTAGGTCTTTTTCTCTATGAGCAGGCCACCTCGATCCTCAGGATAATTAATTATTTTTTAAAGGGGTATATATGTGTGTATATGTATATACACCCCTTTTCTTTACTATATCAACGTCATCATTCTAAAACTCTCTTCACTTTTAGGGTACTCATAAATTTGATAATTATTCCTTATTTATTTTCATCTAAGTAATAGCAATAAATCATAGTAGATTAAACAGTAACATATCAGACACAGGTATGAGTCATCATATTTTATTCTTGTATATGTCTGGGCTTTTAAAATTTTATAGAAAATAGTATTATCTTTTAAATCAATATATTATAGTAAATTCTAATGTCAAATTTTCTGTATCTAGGCATTTTGTAATATCTTTTTTGTGGGAAAGGGAGCAGACTCTTAGTTGATCCTGTGAAACCTAACATATCAGTGCTCATCTACCTCACTTATTCCTAAGTATGTCTCTGTTCACCGCATAAAGTCTTTGACAGAAGTGATCCACAAATAGACTTTTCTTCCATTTCTGAATAAATATCTTCATTCAATCTTTCTCTGTTATTAAAACTCAAGATTATTGGAACAAAATGCTATCTAAATCAAAGTCATTTCTGCAAAGTCTACATCAATCACATCATATGACTTTAGACTAAGAAAAAAGATAAATCCTATTTGTCATGCTTTTTAGTACAACCTCCTAGAGCTCACCTTACCTCTCTTTTTTTGTCTCCTAACTCTTTTAAAGTTGACAATTGCTTATGCAACTGTCCTCTCAGAGACTTTTGTAAATATTGTTGAGATACTTTTTCAGATTGAGAAAAATGCCTTGGGTGTCTGCCTAGCCTAGTCTCATTAGTATGTGTCTGCATTGCCCTCCTGTGACAGACAGCAGAGAAAATACAGAGAGAGACAGGAGGGTGTGGAATTAAATTATGTGAATCTTCCTCCACTGACAAGGTGATGAATCAAGTAACCACACTGGTATCTGAATATCTATTTTTATTCCTCATTCCAGGAATTTCCTTAGCAGTTAAGGCAAACAAGTAGAAAATCTAGAAATTTATTGACATTGAGGTCAATTGACAGCCTTTCATAGACTGGGTATAAAATTTACCCTGGACTTCTGAGTAAGAAAACATGCAATTTTAGAGAAGAAAAGCAGAAGTGCATAAGTACTTGAACATTAATTTTTGTTCAACATTGAAACCTGTATCTAAATGGATGCATAGGTGACCTCGAAATAAAATGTAAAGCTTTGTTGATTGGAAACTTTTGTCCTTAAGCTTCACTTTATTCTTATCCTGTGCATTTTATCTCACTCTTGGTTTTACCCTTAGTTTCTTCCATAAGTAAAACTAAAGTGGGAGCATTCATCTTATTGTAACTTCCTCATTTTTAAGATTGTTGGTTTTTATTAAGCAGAGATATTGAGTTTGAAAAGAAAATTAGAAGAGAGTTATATGGGTGAATTTTCCAGGGTAAATAAAGAGGAAGGTAGTATTGGAAACAAGACTCTATGTCTATTGTGATTACACAGGACATCCTCAACGATAACTGTTAATACTTTGTTACTCAGAACAAAGACTATAGATCAATGACTGAGGAAAGATAGAAATCAAACAAGACTGATTCAGAGCAAAAGAATTAGGAGGTCACTGTGTACTTTCTTCACCTACAGTAATCAGATATATTCCTTATACATAACCTATCTTTCTATCCATCCATTCATTGTCTACCAATTAATAATCTGTCTCTCTCTTCCTGTTTCTCTGTCTCTCTTTCTTTTATCTGTATAGTGGAATCAATTATTCAAAATCAGCTAATGGACAATATATAAAATAAATCAAAGCAAAACTGCTTTTTTGTCAAGATAGAGCCTCAGGATTTCAATGTTCTAGTTTAAACTTATGCTATGTTTCTCTGGCATCCTTTCTTTGCAGAAAGTTCAAAAAGAAGAGCTTGGAAGTTTCCATTTCATTCTAATAAGTAAAACATTGACAGATGGAAAAATCAACAAATATTTGGTCTATAAGAGTGGGAAGGATGCAGAGCAAACTGCTGACCCCCAAACCAGAGAGATAGATAGGCAAATACAGAAAGTCATGGCTATTGCAACAGAGACTCATGAGTGGAAACCATGGGGAGGACCAATGCCAGGGTAAGAAAACCTGAACTGTAACTGATGGATTGAGGAACTGCAGACAAGTCTCAGATATAAAAAGCCCATGAGGGCCTAGTCATAGGGGAGGTCCCATACCTTTGTGAGTTTTACCTCCAGGAGCTTTACCAGATTCTCAAAGCAAGTATAAGGAAAAAGAAAAAGTCCCCATAATTCCAGAATGGGGAAGGAAATAGAAAGCATTTGGAAATATGCCAGAGGACTCTGTTCTTCTTAATGAGGCCTCTCCTCAGGGAAACAAGTTAATTAGAGCCTAACCCAATGAAGTATCATCTAAGTGATCTAAAAGAAGAAAAATACCCAACTCTAGCCAGCTCTATTCTTCCATGTGGGAGAAAGGAAATACCCTACTCTAGTCAACTGTAGACATCATGTCCCACATAAGGGGGAAGAAGAAAACTGGGAAATGCTTGTGAGCGTCACAGTTCAGAGGCATAAACTTACTAAAAGACTGAGATCTACTCATAAGATGTTTTCCCTCCTCCACATCTTACTAAAAGCCTATTTACAGCAGTTCATTTTACCAGGTACATCATGTCCAGCTATTTAAAAAATACAAGACATACTAACAGGTAAAAAAAAACAATTTGAAAGGACAGATCAAGCATCAGAATCAGACATGGCAGAGATGTTGGAATTATCAGACCAAGAATTTACAAAAACTGTGATTAATAAACAAAGGCTTCCAATGGATAAAATGGATAGCATGCAAGAATAGACAGATGAGCAATGTAAGCAGAGAAATGAAAATTCTAAGAGAGAGCTGAAAACAAATTCTAGAGATCAAAAACATTATAATAGAAATGAAGAATGCCCTCAATGGGCTTATTAGTATACTGGATACAATTGAGGAAAGAATCTATAAGCTTTAGGCTATATCAATAGAAACCTCCAAAAATGAAAAGCAAAGAGAACAAAGACTGAAAAAGGAACAGAATATCAAAGGACTGCAGGAAAACTACAAAAGATATAATATATGCATAATGGGTATACAAGGAGGAGAATAAAGACAAAAAGAAAAGAAAAAATATTTGAAATAATAATGATTGAGAATTTCCCCAAATTAATGTCAAACACCTATCACTGGTCAAGGAAGATAGAATACCATATAGAAAAAATGTTTATATGTATGTGTGTATACACACACACACACACACACACATACACTTAAGTATATCATTTTCAAACTACAGAAAATTAAAAATAAAGAAAAAATCCTGGGTTGGGCACAGTGGTGCACATCTGTAATCTTGGCACTTTGGGAGGCAGAGGAGGGAGGATTACTTGAGGTCAGGAATTCAAGACCAGCCTGAGTAACAACAAGATCCTGTCTCTACCAAGAAAAAAAAAAAAAAAGAAAGAAAGAAAAGAAAAAGAAAAAAATTAGCTGGGTGTGGTGGTGCACACCTATAGTCCCAGCTACTTGGGAGGCTGAGGCAGGAGGATGACTTGAGCCCAGGAGCTTGAGGTTGCAGTGAGCTATGATGATGTCACTGTACTCTAACCAGGGTAAGAGAGTGAAACTCCACCTCTAAAAAAAAAAAAAACCAAACAAACAAATAAACAAAAAAATCAAAAAACAAAAAGGGAAAGGAAAAATAATGAGCAAAAGAAAAATCCTGCTGAAAGAAACCAGAGGGAAAAAGCATATTACTTACAGAAGAAAAAAGATATGAATTATGTTTAACTTGTCCTCAGAAATCATGTAAGCAATAAGAGAGTGGAGTGAAATATTTAAAGTCTTTAGAGAAAAACAACCTATCAACCTAGAATTCTCTATCCCACAAAACCATTCTTCAAAAATGAAAATGAAGTTGATTTTCTCAGATAAACAAAAATTGAGGGCATTTGTTGCCAGTAGACCTGCCTTTCAAGAAATGTTAAAAGAAGATTTTTAGAGAGAAGAAAAATAATATAGGTTAGAAAGTCAGATTTGCATAAAGAAAAAAAATTGAAGAAAGAGTAAGTTAAGGTAAAATAAAAACGTTCATTTTTTAAAAATTCTGAATTGATCTAACAGATTGCAAATTGCAGTTATTCAAAATAATAATAGCAACAATGTATTAGTTTATGCTTATATATACATACTTTGATTACTTTGTTATTATAGATTAGATTACTTTGTTATTATAAGGTACTCATACTGCTTTTGAAGTGGTATAGTGTTATTTGAAAGTGGACTTGGATTTGTTGTCAATGAGTACTGCAAATTCTAGGGCAATCACTAAAAATGTGAAAAAAAAGTATAACTGATATTTTAAGAAAGCCAAAGGGGTTCCATGCAATCCCAAGCAAAATCTCAGCAAGTTATTTTGTAAATACCAAAAACTTATTATAAAATTTATATGAAGAAGCAAATGACCCAAAATAGCCAACACAATATTGAAGTAGAAGAATAAAGTTGGAGGATGGACACAACACACTTCAAGACTTACTGTAAAGCTATAGTAATCAAAGCAATATGTTGTTGGCAAAGGAATAGACAGATGAATAAAGCAGAAAAGAGAACTCAGAAATTGACTCATATACATATAGTTAACTGATTTTTGAAAAAAAAGAAAAAGCAATATGATGGAGTTGTGCTAGAACAACTGGTCATGCACAGGCAAAAAAAAAAAAAATGAATTTAGTCACAGATCCTATATCCTACAAAAAAATTAATTAAAAATGGATTATAGATCTAAATGTAAAATGCAAAACTATAAGACTCCTAGAAGATAACATAGTAGCTGCCCTAGATGACCTTGGGTATTGTGATGACTTTTTAGATACAATACCAAAGACTTAATTCATAAGAAAAATAATTGACCAACTGGAGTTCATTAAAATTAAAAACTTCTGCTCTGCAAATGACAACATCAAGAGCATGAGAAGACAAACCAGAAACTTGGAGAAAATACTTGCAAAAGACATATCTGATACAGGATATGTAAAAAATATATGTGTAAAATGTATATATATAAAATATAGTAATATAATATATTATGTACTTATATCATATATTTTTATATATATAGCAAATAGGCATATGGAAAAAAATCTTCACATCATATGTTAAAAGCAAATTAAGACAACAATGAGATACAACTACATACCTATTAGAATGGCCAAATTCCAGAACATTGACAACACCAATTGGTGAGAACATGGAGCAACAGGAAATCTCATTCATTGCTGGTGGGAATGCAAAATAGTACAGCCAGTTAGAAGACAGTTCGGCAGTTTCCTACAAAAGTAAACAGACTCTTATATCATCCAGCAATTGTGTTCCTTACTGTTTGCTGAAAGGAGTTGAAAACCTATGTCCACACAAAACCCTGAACACAGATGTTTATAGCAACTTTATTCATAGTTACCAAAATTTGGAAGTCAACAAAAATGTCCTTCAGTAGGTGAATGGATAAAAAAACTGTACTACATACAGACAATGGAATATTTTTCAGTGCCAAAAAATGAATATTTATTAAGCCATAAAAAAAATGCAAGGAACTTAAATACATATTACTAAGTGAAATGGAATAATTTCCAGTGCTAAAAAGGGACTCATTAAGCCAAAAAGAATGGAAGAAACTTAAATGCATATTACTAAGTGAAAACCCCAATCTGAAAAGGCTATATACGTTATGATTCTAAGTATATAACATTCTGGAAGAGGCAAAACTATTAAGATAGTAAAAAAAAAATCAGCATCAGGGGTTGGTAGGGGAACAAGGAGGACTAGGTGGAGCACAAAGATTTTAAGGGCAGTGAGAGTATTCTGTATGATGCTATAATGATGAATATGCATCATTACATGGTCATCTCAATTCATTTAACAAACAACACCAAGTGTGAATCCTGATGTAAGTCACAGACTTTGGATGATTACGATGTGTCAAGGTAAGTTAATCAATTGTAACAAAATGTACCACTCAGTTGGAGATATTGACAATATGGGAAGCTATGCATGTGTGTGGGTATAGGGCATATGGGGAATTTCTACACTTTCAATTTTGCTGTGAACCTAACATTACTCTACAAAAGCAGACAAAAAAACTGCTCAGAGTCATTTCCACAACATGAGAGTCTATTACTGAGAATGGACTTCTTCCCTTTCTACATATTCAGAGTTAGGTCTTTGCAAAATTCTGAAGAATGTCAGGAGAATTCACTTTCTCCCCTTTCTGGCTACATCTCTTTTCTGGCCATCTCGTCTCTTCTCTTCTGAATGCCTCAGAATTTTCTCCAGCTTGTAGTTGAACATATCTGTTCTTTTCCACTCCTAATTTATATCCTGCTCAAATTTTCTCATTTTTATTCATGCCACATGCTTCATATGAATGACTACTCTTTCAGTTTATCCAGAGGTAACTGATCTTAGTTTTCTGTATAGAGGAGAGGGGGAGCGGGGGGAGGGAATCTTATTAAATCAAATGAATACAAAAAAATTGTTACTGGCTTCATTTGTTTACTGTTCCGGAATATTTTTCTCTTGAAAAGATGTAAATTATGAATCTTTTTCTGTAAAGTTAGATGAGATTGCACATTGTATTATATGCCACAGAAGTCTTTTAGGTATATTGAAAATCTTACTGCATAAGTGTTTGCCAAGTCATCTTAATAATGTGTGTGGCTCTGCTTCTATAATACTTTTCTGTGTATGCCCATAGGGTCTAGCATAGTGTTGATATGTTTCAGATATTCAATAAATACTTATCAGATTTTATTGCTAAACATGTTTCTTTATGTTTAATAAGAGAGCCGTGAGATTCAGGATCCTTCACCTGTTACAAAACAAGGACGTTTTCAGCCTTGCTGGTGTGAGGGAACAGTCAGGATGGGTAAAATAGGTGCATTAATAGAATGGCGCCAACCTAGGAATGGGTCTATGTTTGTGAAGCTTATAGAACAATGGGAAATTTTGAAAATCTTATAGAAGTTATAGACCTTCTTGATGTAAAATATGCCAGCAACAATGTGAGCATTTTACAGACATTTTCGGGGCTTTAGGAAGAGTTTGAATCCAACTCAATGCGTCTCTAAACTCCATGTTAAGAATCCAAGTTCTATTATAGTATGAAATAGGGCCTACAGATAAGGGCACTGTGCAAAATGAAATTCCCTATAATTATTTTCCAGACGTGGGCATGGGATCCTGCTCTTAAAGAATCTGCAATTGCCCTGTGAAAAATAGATTGTGATAAATGAATTGTGATTTAGATAATTTAGCACCAATTAGAATGGATAGTGATAATTTGTATATGTGTTGGTCTGTGTGGTTGAGTATGCTAATAGATGCTATTAAATTAGTTTTGTTTGATTTATGAAAAATGCAAACCTATAGAGATTCACCTGATGCTTAGTTTGCATAATGACTGAAGATTTTGCATTTATATTAGTGCGCATTAGTGACTCAAATAAGCTTCGGGAACCAATAAGATGAAACCTGAAAGCTGCAGCTTGTAAAGAAAACAGCAAAGAATGATGCAGTGAGATGATAATCAACCCCCTCAAATGGAGAAGGTATACTCTGTTAGTGTTCCTGTCCAAGGGAAATAAATCTTACCATGACTCAGTTTTACTTAATACCGAGCCATTCCTGCATGCTGTAGCAGGAGACAGCTGAATTAAGTTACATAGCACTAGGCTAATCGTACGTTAATCAATGTGCTGTTGCTACGAGTCCAATCCATACTCAAAAAGGTAAACTTGATTATATTAATACTCAGCTATTTGAGCAAGTTTGAAATTTCACTGAAACAATTTTCAAAGAAACAGCTCATAGATGCACCTTGGATTTGAGATATAAGACTGATTCACTGGAAGAATGTGACAATTCCAGAGCTATTTTCATGACTTGGCCAAATAATGTCAGTAATATCAGCAAAAGACTTTCTCGAAGGAATTTAAAAGAGTGGTTTCCAGGTGGGTAAACATAGAACAACAGTCTCCTCTTCTCCATGACTAAGTTCCACTGGAAATTGTGGAATATAGTCTCTCCCACTAGACATGAATTTAACTTTCCTGACCTCTTCGTTACAAGGTCTAAAGCAGAAACAATAGTAATGCACACTCTAAGTTGTTAAGTGAGTGACTGATTTGCCAACTGCCTTATATTTCCCTCAAAAGTTCAAATCAAGAAGAGATGGCAAAAAGCAAACAAATGATTAATGATGCACTTTGATATTCAGTGTGTGTATCCTGGAAGTAAACTCTTTTTTGAATGCTGACTTTTAAAATCTTTAAATAAAACTGATTTTTTTGCTTTATGTTAGTATCCACTTAATTTTAAAATACTAAGGGGATGTCTTTGTGTCCTCATGTGAAGTA
Organism: Mirza zaza; assembly: GCA_008750895.1. NCBI lineage: Eukaryota > Metazoa > Chordata > Mammalia > Primates > Cheirogaleidae > Mirza > Mirza zaza. The sequence continues at coordinate 70,083 of VSMD01051497.1, forward strand.
TGGTACTGTTATCACTATTTAAAGAAATAGAACAGGAGCAACCATTGAAATGGAAAAATATTTGCTGTGTGCTACTAAATGACAAAAAAATTCATTACAAAACAGTATGCTCATTTTTTCCATCAGTGAACAAGATAAATTAAAATGTTAACCTTCCCAAACACAAACACACATATCCATAATTTTAAAAGTATGTGCAACAAAAAGGTCAATATCAATTTAATCTGAGTAGAAAGATTAAGTGTTTTTTATTTATTTCTTTTCTTATTTTTAACTATTTTTAAAAGAATTGCACGATTATCTCATAGCTCTTCACAAAAGGAAACACTGTTTTCCATTACTTTTTACCTCCATACTTACCCTATTTTCATCATTATAAGTCTCCATCAAGATATAAAGCTGAATAACATTGTAATAGAGACTATTTTCATTTGACAGACTTTGAAGATGTGAAGGTCTTGAAAGTTGAAACCACACTAGCTATCTGGATATACTACTTCAACTTTGTGAGTTTTAAGTACATTTTTTAAAAAAAAGTATAATATGCATTAATTGCACAACCATAATTGATGAATTCTCACAATATGAATACTTCTGAATACCCATCATTTATTTAAGAAAATAGATCATCACAAGCATCTCAGAAGTCCCTTCTTTACTCCAGTCTTAACTGTCCCCAATAGATAATCACTATCCTAACTTTCAGCACCGTAGAATTGTACCTAAATAGCATCATATAAAATATACTTTGTGTCTGTACCATCTTTAGTTCAATAATATGTCTATGAAATTCATTCATGCTATTGTATGAATGTAGCATACTTTGGTTATTCTCATTGCTTTACAATATTCCATTGTGTGAATATGCTATATTTTATCTATCCATTGATGAATATTGATAAATATTTTCCCTTTTAACTTTTTGTTTTTTAGCAGATTCATACATTTCATATGTATATGAAATTATTTTGTCATAAAATATACATATGATTATCTTTTTTAGACACTGTCAAATATTTCTGAAAGTGGTAATACCCTATACATTCTTAGTAGTACCTGGAAGCTCCTATTGTTCTACATTCTCTCCAGCACTTTGTGTTATAGTCCATTATTATTGTTGTTGTTATTGATTATTATTTGCCATTCTGGTGGGAGTATAATGCTTTGTCATCATGTCCTTATTGTTTCATTTTTATCTCCTTTGTTCACTTACTAGCTATACCGCTTTATTTTGTTATTCTAGTGGTGGTTTTACAGCTTATAGCTCTATGCTTCATAGCGTATACCCTTAACTTGTCACAATCTACATTCCACACTCATGTGATAGCATACCACTTCAGTTGTAAGAATGTTACAACAGTACACTTCCATTCCTCCCCTCCTGATCTTTGTGCATTTGTTGGCATATATTTTACTTTATGTATGTAATAAGCCTCAAACTACATTTATATTATTTTTGTTTAAAGCAATTAATTATCTTTCATAATTTCATATTTATTCATGTGGGTATCATTCTTGGTGTGCTTCACTCCTTTGTGTAGATCCATACTTCCATCAACTGTACTTTTCTTCTGCCTGAAGGACTTCCTTTCCCATTTCTTACATTGTAGTTCTGCTAGTCATGGATCCTTCTATCTTTTATGTTAGAAAAAGTTCTTATTTCACCTGCATTTGGAAAATATGGTCAGTAGACATAGAATTTTATGTTGTCCATTATTATTCTTTTTCTCTAAGTACTCTAAGAATTTTGCTCCATCGTGTCTTCAATTGCATTGTTTTTGATGAGAAATGTGCTAGAATCTTTATATTTTTGCCTCTGCACATAGCATGTTCTTTTTACTCTGGATACTTTTTTTTCTTTTTTCCTTTTATTTCAATAGATTTAGGGAGTACAGTGTTTTTTTTTTGTTACGTGGATGAATTGTACAGTGATGAAGTCGGGGCTATTAATGTATTCAAACCCAGGCTAGTGTACATCGTACCCAATGAGTAATATTTTTATTCCTCACCTCCTCCCATCTCTCCCCCTTCTAAGTCTTTAATTTCCATTATACCACTTTGTATGAGAAAGAAAGAGAGAGAGAGATAGGCCCTCATTTAGTTCCCACTTATACATGCATAGGTCAGTACATGCAGTATTATGTTTTTCCATTCCTGGGATACTTCACTTAGGATCATGACCTCCAGTTTTATCCAAGTTGCTACAAAAGGCATTATTTCATTCTTTTTTATGGCTTAGTAGTATTCCATGGCTAAGTTGTTTTTTTTTTTTAATTTATGACTGATTTTTAGAAATTTGATTTTGTAATTTCTTGGTGTAATTTTTGTAACATTTCTTGTGTTCAGTTTTATTTGGCTTCTTATATCTGTATTTATATTTTTCATCAAATCTGAAAAAATTTTGTCATTTTTCTTCAAATATTTACTTTATTCCTCTCACCTCCCTTTTAAGTACTCCGTTCATTGTTTGAAAATTTGCTTTTCTCACTATATTTTGGGGTAGTTTCTATTACTTTGTTTTCCGTTGACTAATCTATTCCTCTGCAATGTCTGGTTTTCCATTAATTTCACCTAGCATATTTTTTATTTCAGACATTATAATTTTTATCTCTAGGAGTTTAATTTGGGTATTTTCTCATGTCTTCCATATCACTACTGAATTCTTTGATCATATGAAATATAGTTATATCTTTTAATTTTATCATAATAATAATTGCAACTTTTAATTTTCACTGCTAATTCTAATATATGTGCCAGCCTGCCTTGGTTTTGACTGGTTTTATTTTTCTGCTTAATAAGGATCATGCTTAATCAAGGTCAAGAATGGCTGGTAATTGTTTATTGGATGGTAGACATTGTGAATTTCACTTTTAATGGGTACTGTTTATATTTATATTTCTGTAAGTATTCTTGAGCATTGTTCTGAGCTGCTATTAAATTATTCAGAAACAATTTGATTCATTTTGGTCTTGCTTTGTTAAATGGCAATAGAAAAATTCTACGTTTAAGGTTAATTATTCCTAACTTCTGAGGCAATGCCTTTTTGTATACTCTAACTATTGCCCTGTGGATCTTGAGGTTTTAGGTCTGGTTGATGAGAACAGGCACTATGCTCAGCCTCGTGCAAGGATCATGTCCTGTTATCTCTGTTCTTGTTTTGTTTATAATGGAGATGAAATCCACATAACATAAAATTAACAATTTTCAAAGTATACAATTCAGTGGCATTTAGTATATTTACAATGCTATGCATAATATGTTTGATGTTCATACACACTGTAGCATGTATCAGTACTTTATTCCTCTTATTACCAAAATAATACTCCATTGTATGTATAAGCCATATTTTGTTTATTGATTGATCAATTAATGGACATTAGGATGTTTCCACCTTTTGTTTGTCTTGGTCCATCGAGGCTGCTATAAGAAAATACCATAAATGAGATAGCTTATAAACAACAGAAATTTATTTATCACAGTTTTGGAGGCTGGGGAATCCAAGGTCAAGTCTCCAGAAGGTTCAGTGTCTGGCGAGGGTTAGGTTTTAGCATATGAATTTGGGGAGCAGGAGACACAACATTCAGCCCCTAGCAGCTATTGTGAATAGTGTACTATGAACATTTATTTTGTCTGAGTAGGAGCATTCAATTATTTGGGGTATATATATATATTATATATATATATATATATATATTTATATATATATAGGAGTGGAATTGCTGGACCCTATAGTAATTTTATGCTTAACTTTTTGGAGACAGGCCAAACTGTTTTTTATGTAAGCTCGGCCCTTTTATATTTTTACCACCAATGTATGAGGGTTGAAATTCTCCACATTCTCACCAACATTCCAAGTGCCCTGTTTATTTTTCATTAAAACCACTCTAGTGAGTACGAAGTGGTACCACATTGTGGTTTTGATCTGTCCTTTTGCAATTACTAATGATATTGAGCATATTTTCATGTATTTATTGGCCATTTATATGCCTTCATTGGGGAAATGTCTATTCAAGTTCATTGCTCATTTTATAATTGGATTGTTTATGTTTTTGTCATTGATTTACAAATGTTCTTTATATATCTGTAAGCTAGACACATCAGCTATAAAATTTGCTAATATTTTCTTCCATTCTTTAGGTTGTTTTTCTGCTTTCTTGATAATGTCCTATGATACACGATATTTTTTTAATTTTGATGAAATCTAATTTATCTATTTTTTTTCTTTTGTTGCCTATGCTTTCAGTGTCATAGCTAAATATCTACATCCAATCCAAGGTCATGATGATATACTCCAATGTTTTTTTTTTTTTTTTTAAAGTTTTATGACTTTAAGGCGGGGCATGGTCGCTCAAGCCTGTAATCCTAGCACTCTGGGTGGCCGAGGCGGGAGGATCATTTGAGCTCAGGAGTTCAAGGCCAGCCTGAGCAAGAGTGAGACCCCGTCTCTATTCTAAATAGAAAGAAATTAATTGGCCAACTAAAAATATATAGAAAAAATTAGCCAGGCATGTTGGCACATGCCTGTAGTCCCAGCTACTCAGGAGGCTGAGGCAGGAGGATTGCTTGAGCCCAGGAGTTTGAGGTTGCTGTGAACTAGGCTGATGCCAAGGCACTCTAGCCCGAGCAAAGTAAGTAGACTCTGTCTCAAAAAAAAAAAAAAAAGTTTTATGACTTTAACTCTTACATTTGGTATTTGATCCAATTTGAGTAAATTTTCTATATGTTTTAATATAGATTTCCAATTTCATTCTTTTGCATATGGGCATTTAGTTGTCTAAGAACTATATGTTGAAGAGAATATCTTTTAAATAGTCTTGGCACATTTATCAAAAATCAATTGGCCATAAATATATGAATTTATTTCTTAACTCTAGTTCTACTCCATAGGCCTATATATTTATCTTCATACCAGAAACACACTGTTTTGATTATTGTAGCTTTACAATAAGTTTTTAAATCAAGAGGTTTAGTTCTCCAACTTTGTTCTCTTTAAATATTTTTTTGGCTATGTGAGGCCCCTTTGAATTCCATATGAATTTGAGGATTGGCTTTTTCATTTCTACAACAAAAAAGGGCTACTAGAATGTTCATAGAAATTGTATTGATCGAGGGGGGAGGGGATTAAGGGCAATAAACATAACCTTAACATTTGTACCCCCATAATATGCTGAAAAAAAAATAAGAAAGAAACTGTATTGAGTCTCTAGACTGTTTTGTGTAGTATTACTATCTTAACAATATTTATTCTTCCAATTCATGAAAATGAGATGTCTATTTATTCCAGTCTTCTTTAATTTCTTTCAATAATTTTTTGTAGTTTTCAATGTACAAATCCTTCATCTCCCAAGTTTCATTGATTCTTAGGTATTTTATCCTTTTGGAGGCTAATAAAAATTAACTTATTTTCTTGATTTGCTTTATTCATTGCTAATGTATAGAGGTTATTTGAATAAAAGAATGGTAATGAGAGAAGGAAGGCTTAGTAGAGGCTTAGATAGAAAATTACTTTTGTGTTCATAATTCTTAACTCTTATTTTTACATTAGAGTCAATCAGGAAATTTAAGAAATACTTTTGTTTTGGCCATACCCTGAGACTATATTCATTATAACATCTGGAGTGGTTCTTGAGAATTAGTAGTTTGTAAAATCTCTCAGAGGCTTTTATTATTATTATTATTATTTATTTATTTATTTTGGCATATTTTGGGGGTACAGATTTTAAGCTTTTAATAAATGTCCTTTCTCCCCCTCCCCCCACAAGTCTGAGATGCGAGTAGGATTGAGAACCATTGTCTTAGAGCATTATTCTACTTCACAGCTGAATTTTTACTTCTTCTGTCAGATAAATTGTGTTTTATTAAAGGCTTTATTCTTATCATACATATTGCCTTCCAGCTTCAGGGAGACAGTGTATTTGCACTGCATGTAAGGCTCAAGAGAACAGGTCTCTTTCCTGGTGGCTGTGTTGTAAGGCACTTTCGCCTTCTGCTCTGACAGACAGTCCCTGAATTTAAAAGGATTACATCCAATGGCACCTGCTGCCACAAAAGATAAAATGTGTTAGCTGGTAAGTGGAGAAAATTGCTGCCTTAACACTAAGCAAATCACAAAATCTTTCTTCTATATTTCACACGTATGGTAGATCTGCATTTATAGATTAGTTTCACTGAAGATATAGGGACAATTTCTAATGCAGTACTCACCAATGTCAGGGAGAAATTTACATGTTTCATTTTATATGTACAACAGAGAATCTCAGGAAAATCATCAGGCTTCATGTTCATGGAAGACATGCATTGTAGTGATTTATTTCTTGTTATAAACAGTGTGACCAGACACAAGTCATTTATGTCTAACTAGACTTAAGATCTTTCACTCATAAAATTAAAGGTTGGCCTTGCAATTCTCTAAGTTTCCCAAAGGCTCTAATATCTATGACTTTATGTGCAGTGAAAGATGTGTTTGTTCACCGCTTTACTGAGATCTAGAGAATAAAATTTCTAGTACGTCTTCTAGTATGTCAAAGAAGCCTGAAACCTGTCACCATTAGAGTTGAATAAGCTTTGAATAAGTCGAATGTGTTGTTGGAGCATTATTTAATAATAACAAGTGTTTATGTAATATTTAATATGTGCCAACTATTATAAATATTAATGTATAAAGTCATTTTTATCTTTAAAGTAACTATGGAGGCAGATGCTATAATTATGCCCATTTTACAGACATGAAGATTGAAGGGCAGTCAGCTCTAGTAACATACCAATACTGTCACCATTCACAAGGAGCAGAAGGTGTCCTTGATCCCAAACAACACAGCTTTACAATTTGTGGTGTTGAGCACAGCCCTGTCCCACATCTTCTTTATGATGGAAACAAACAAAAAAAAGCACTAACTTGTATTGAGGTCACTGCAGAGTCAGCAAACCAATTTTAACCAGACACTAGTTATATATTGCTCCATTCGAATCCCCCATGCCCTGTTTGATTAGATCTGAGCTTTCTCCTTTCCCATTACTAGAGCTCGAAATAAAGCCATGGCCAGTGTTGACTGTGATTGTGTGTCCTCATGTCAACAGTGCCTCCAGAGAGAAATGGAGCTCCTTCATTCTTGCCCTGTTGCATCTCTAGGCTTATCCATTTTGTTGGGTGGCAGAGTGGTTTACTCACATATTTTTCATACTCTTGGACAGGCACACATTCTCCAATTTACCAGTCTCCAACACAGCTACTTATTACATTACCAGAGCTCATTTCATTCATTTATGCGACACACCCCTACTCATATTTAATTTTTTGAACCCTCCCTGGGAAAGCCTAACATAGATCATAATTAATGTGTCTTATATTTTATTTAGTATTTGTTCAATTAGCTTGGCAGCAAGTTTTCTACCACAATAGTTAGCAAAGTTTATGGTATGGAAATAAGTAATTTAACAATTGGATCCACAAAGCCTGCATGATCATAATGACCTGAAGTTTAAGGTTTTAGAAATAAAGAAATAAAACTGGTGTCTTTAATAGGAAATCAAGTCAGTGGCCAAAGAAAATATGCCTCTGGGATAATCAAATAAACATAGTTCATGAACAAAAATGAAAACAATTTATCCCCTGAAATGTTTAATAAATACACATAATCTTGTATAAAAACGCAACACTCAAGAGTTGGGGAATATATAAAGTGGACTCGTCAATACAGAGAAAATGCTAAATCATTCTTTGTGTTTCTAGTATTATATATCTGGTTTTTCAAATTTAGACAGTCTTTTAACTTAAACACTAGTGTTTCCAGTACATGCACAGTAATCACCAAAAGAATGTCAAGTCTCAAATATTAACACTATTAGATAAAATTATTTTAGTCATATGTGTCCTATCACAGTCAAGAATGTAAGTACACAGGGGTAAGGAAAGATATGAAATCATGTAAAAGAAGGGTATTTTTCAAGAAACATTTAATACTCTAGCTATTTTTCCTGAAGACAATTTTAAAGTCACCATGCAATGTTGCATTAGGAAGCTTGATGCTTTTCCTGGTCTTCACCCAACAAAGGCTTAAATTTCTTCCTCAGAATATCCTTAGCCTATCTTAATGGATACACTGCCTTTTGGGGGCATTTTGGCAAGCAATTCAGAAGTAGGTCACTTTGCCCTTCTAACTCCTGTCTTTCATTCCAGTCACGGGGGATGCCCATCCAGACCATCCCCATAATCTAAGATTATCGAAACCCTGGCATCCCTGTGCATCATAGAAGATACAACTCAAGCAAGCCAGTCACTGCTTTTATACAATCAAAAAGAGAGAAAACACGTTTCTCTTATCCCATAAAATTGTTCAGACAATTTAATATTTTTTTTTATTTCAGCATATTATGGGGGTACAAATTTTAAGGTTTCAATAAATGCCCTTTTCCCCCCTCCCCCCACAAGTCTGAGTTTCCAGCATGACCATCCCCAGATGGTGCACATCTCACTCATTATGTATGTATATACCCTTCCCCCTCCCCCCTCCCCTCTGCCCAATACCCTATTACTGTAGTACCTATGTGTCCACTTAGGTGCTGCTCTGTTAATACCAGTTTGCTGGTGAATATATGTGGTGCTTGTTTCTCCATTCTTGGGATACTTCACTTAGTAGTATGGGTTCCAGCTCTAACC